>LZPO01017862.1:44991-61102 GCA_001675575.1 Neotoma lepida | reverse complement strand
CTGTGAGTTTAGAAAGAAGAAGATTGAGGACACACACAGTTTTCTTTTTTCCTTTTTTTTGGTTTTTCGAGACAAGGTTTCTCTGTGTAGCCCTGGTTGTTCTGGAACTCACAGAGACCCGCCCCGCCTTTGCCTCCCGAGTGCTGGGATTAAAGGTGTATGCCACCACTGTATGGCTTCAGAATTATTGAAGTCTTGCATTCTTTTTAGATTTTTTAAAAGTTGTAATTTATGGGGCTGGAGAAATGGCTTAGTGGTTAAGAGCATTTGCTGTTCTTGCAGAGGGCCCAGGCCTGAATTAGCACCCATAGGGCAACTCACAACCTTTTGTAACTCCAGTTCCAGGAGATTCAANACCNTCTTCTGGTCTCTAAGAGCACTGCATGCAAGTGGTGCACAGATGTACATGCAGGCAAAACACACATGTAAAAATATAAGTCTTAAAAAAGTTGAAATTTACACTAATGCATAGAGTGGACCTAAGGCTTCTCAAAAGAGTGTAACTAAAGTGAGCCCCTCTCCCTCACACCTCCCAGACAGTCTTGCTCCGTGGCCCTGGTTGCACTAAACTTCCTGTGGCAATCTTGTCAGCTTCTGGCTAGGATTACAGGGATATGCCACCTTGTCCAGCTAAGTGTCTACACTGTCATGATTTTTAAACTATAGTGTTTAGAACACAAATATTTGCATAACATTTTTCTTGGTATCTTACCAGATATTAGGATGGGACACAAGGCTTGTAAGAACAGCACTGTAGTCTGAGTAGCAGTAGGGACAAATAATTTTACCATGTATTACTAGAGTAAGCGTTACAGTCCCAACGATATAGAACACACATTTCTGAAAGTTTCAGGCTCTCCTGCCGCACTGTCTTTAGTGTATACATTTTATATATGAGTCTATAAAAAAAGGCCCATTGTATTACCATTTTAATGATTTATGAATATCTGAAGACACTCATTTTCTTCAATTTCAAATAAGGAAATGCTATTTTAGGTCAGTCTAGGGCTAAAAACAAATTTTGGGTTTCCAGTGTTCCATGAA
The DNA here is from genome assembly GCA_001675575.1 of Neotoma lepida. Classification (NCBI taxonomy): domain Eukaryota; kingdom Metazoa; phylum Chordata; class Mammalia; order Rodentia; family Cricetidae; genus Neotoma; species Neotoma lepida. Next base: position 60,058 of record LZPO01017862.1, on the reverse strand, counting down.
AGAAAGGCAGTGTGTAGAGACAAAAGAAAGCTAACTTAGCTATGTGACCTAAGTTCCAATCCAGTTCAGCTNTGTGACCTAAGTTCCAATCCAGTTCAGCCACAAGTAGGGTAAGACACCCTTGCAAACCACTTTTCTAGGCCTTCTAGATAATAAAAATGTTCTCATGGGAATGGCTAAGTATTAAATAATGAAAGTAAAATCAGTCATTATAAAGAATATGATTCTGAAAGTTTATGCCTTTTATAAAAACAACTGATGAGGGAAGATGGTCCTACTTGTTAAGACATGGATGTGAGTGTGCACACACACACTTCTCTCTCTAAGTCTCGACTGCCTTATTTCTATTTATAGCTCCCTTTATTATCTGACAGTATAACACAGAGGTACTAATTTAAAAAATTTTTTATCCTATAATACAATATATGTTTCACAATATCAGACACTTAAACTTAGTTCGTTATTGTATGGTTAGAACGATGCTTGGAATAAATCAAAGAAATTAGCATGATTCACATGTCAATAAATGGAAACAAAGCTATAAAAGTAAATTAAAATCCTGAAACAAAATTTATCTCAAAGAGAAGTTAGAGCAAGTTTTTTTTTTTTTTTTTTTTTTTTTAATATATGGAATCACTACATTCTGAAAAAAGAACTGAGTACCACTCAAATGTATTACTAAAGACCAGACAATGCTCACCTGTCACACCAGTTTTAGGGTAAAGGAACTGGAAAAATTCTTCAGGGATCAGCCCATGACGTACTTTTCCTCCATATTCCGGAAGAGGTGGTACAGGGGCAAGACGTGGCTGTCCTGTGTGAAAGACCTTTGTTGCCTGTAATACCCTACAAGCAATCATTACACAAATTTAAAACCAATTTTTCAGAGTAAACACAATGTACGAACAATTAACAAAAACAATGAATGGGGATAAAGACTGAGGTGTTTCCTACTGTCACAATAGAAAGAGAACAGACAGAAACAGGAAAGTCCAGGGCAGTGACTTAAGACACTTGAACCCTCTACTGAAACCTTTGTATAAGTCTATGGATCATTTACCAAGGACTTGATACGTCAATCAGGAGCAATGAAACACAAGAGAAAGGACTACAGTCAGATGTCCTGAGTTAAAAATCTTAGGCCAACCACTAGACTTTGAGCAAATAATTTTCAAGTTTTCGAACTTTCTTTCTACTCCTTTTTGTACTGTTTGTCTGCACACATGCACACCACCACATACATGTGAGGGTCAGAGGACAACTTGCAGTTGTTTCTCTCTTTCCCACNTAGGTCTGGGAAACAGAACTCAGGTATACCTGTCAGGTTTAGTGGCGGGTACCGTAACCTGCTAAGTCATCTTACCAGCACCTAGAACTTAAGTTTGTGTAACCTAAGATTTCTTTATGTAAGGAATAAAACATATTACTTCCAGGGCCATTGTGAAGACTGAATTAATGTATGGAACATTCTCAGAATGGAACTTGTCACGTGGTAGGGTTCCTCACGAGTGGTTACCTGAATGCCAATGCTGCTGTAGGCAACCTGATACTGAGAATGTTGGCTCTGAATATTCCCTTTGATGGACTGCTCGTCACTATGTCAAACAGGTCTTTTCAGTTTGCCAGTTACCTCAGTCGAAGCCTTCATTTTTCTTTCTTAAACTATTTTAACATCCCCAAACATGATGGCTCTTCTCGTCAAATATTCCTTGAATGTAGCTCCTTCTTTCATATTACTGACAACGCTTCTAAACATGAATCTGACATNAAAACTCTTCAGCGGGTTCTCCTCCGTTTACAGCTGACCCAGTTCCTGCAAACCGAGCATCCTCATCTTTCTTTAGCGCCCTCCTCTACTCATATCAACTATTCNTATCTCTCAAAAACAAGCACTTGCCTTATACTGCTTCTTCTTCTTGGTATGCCTTTTATTTAATGATAGCCAAATCCGAACAGTCTTCCAGATACCTCAAAGCATATCCTCTACAAAGACTAACTTCATCAAATTATGCTGGGGAAAACGGGTATCTATCTCCCAGCCTATACAAAAACCTATCCCAAATTTAACAAAAACTTTAAGACACAGGTAAGTACTTTCTGTGGGTGCTAATTGCTCAGGTAATAATGCCAATAACTGACACGGAATTTTATACAATTAAAAAGCTTCTTCACAGCAAAGGAAATAACTGAATAAGAGACAGCTACAGAATGGGAGAAAATCTTTGATAAGTACATCTAACAGAATTAGTATCTATAAAACAAAACAAAACGAAAAAACCCTTAAACCACCCTCTAAAACGAAAACCCTAAATTTAAGAAATACAACCAAGTCAGTAAATGGGCCAAGGCAATGGACAATATTCAAAAGGTGACTATACATAGAAAAAGGCTGAGCCTAAACCTTCAAACAAGCACTGGGGAAGTCGAGGTAGGGGAGTTCCTTGGGAGCAGCCNGGTCTACTACACAGCAATTTCCAGGCCAGCCAGGGCTACAGAGGGAAGCTCTGTCTCAAAGACAAATGGTTCAATATCATCAGCCAACAGGGAAATAAAAACCACACTGAAGCTGGTGTGGTGGTGCATGCCTTTAATCCCAGCACCCAGGAGGCAGAGGCAGGTGANTCTCTGAGTTCGAGGCCAGCCTGGTCTACAAAGTGAGTTCCAGGACAGCGTAAGGACTGCACAGAGAAACCCTACCTCAAAAAACCAAAGCCAAAAAACACCACATTGTCCCCCTTCTCTCCAATCAATACCTGAGGCAGGTGTGAAAGCCAGCCCTGAGGTCATAGGAGCAGGAGAGCTGTCCCTGTCACTCATCAGCTACAGCACTTAGGAGAGTGGCCCCTAAAGCAGCCTGGNCAACACAGTAGAGCTGATCCTGAAGGTGTAGGTGTGGGAGAACTGACCCCAAGGACATGAAAGTAGGAGAACTGGCCCTGCCTCTTGCTTATCCTGCAAGGGGTGAGCTAGCCAGAGCAATGCAGGAGAGGTGGTGAGGACAAGGGAGAGCTGGTGGGCTGACTAGACTAATCCTGCAACTACCCAGGCCCAGAACCATGGTTATGAATTAGCCCATCCCAGCATCCACCCCATCTGTGATCTGCTGGAGCATGTGAAGGGACAGGTCCTGCAGACCCAAAGCTGCAGGATCTCCAAGACATAGTGCAACAGTGGGATAACCAAGCAGTATAGCAGATAGTGTAGCAGAAACCAGACGCCTCAAACCAGACCAATGACTTTTTGCAAAGAACACTTGCAAGTAAAGATATACAGATAAGAGGGTGTTGACAGGGATGTTTTTCTGTACGCTGGCTGTGAATATGTGTTGCTCTGATTGGTTGATAAATAAAATACTGATTGGCCAGTAGCCAGGCAGAAGTATAGGCGGGATAAGCAGACAAGGAGAATTCTGGGAAGAGAAAGGCTGAGTGGAGAGACGCCAGCTGCTGCCAAAAGAACAACATGCCAGCAGACCAGTAAAGCTACAGAACATGTGGAGACATAAAGATTAATAGAAACAGATTAATTTAAGTGTAAGAGCTAGTCAGTAATAAGCCTGAGCTAATGGCCAAGCAGTTATAATTAATATAAGCCTCTGAGTAATTATTTTAAAAGCGGCTGTGGGACCATGGGGCCTAGTGGGACCTGGACAAAACTTTCAACTCACTGTCACACTATAGCTTCCATGACAAGATTGATTTTTCCTTCTCTTTTTTTCTCTTAAATTTAATTTTATTTCTTTTTTGGGGGGTGTGTTACAAGGGCAGAGGGCGGATACAAAGGGACAGAGAAATGAATGGGATGGAGATGCATTATAGAAAAGCCACAAAGAATAAATAAAAAGTTAAAAAACAAAACAAAAAANCCACCACACTGAAAAAACTGAAAATAGACCATATGCCTCAGCTAGAGCACTCCTGTATATTTAAGCTAAGGATTCCAAGTCAGCACACTATAGAAATACTTGTACATCAGTGTTTATTACAGCACTATTTACAATAGCTACATTATGGAAGCAATCTAGGTGTCTGCCAACAGAGGAATGGATAGAGAAAATGTGCTATATGAACAATGAAATTTTATTCAATTATACAGAATGAGATTATGTTGTCTGCAGGAAAATGGATATAATTGGAGATAATCATATAAGACAAATTCAGTCTCAGATAAAAATATGTTTTCTTTCATTTGTGGATATTAGGTTTTATAGAGGTACATAAAATCATGTACATAACATGAAAATGGGAGCCAAACTGTACAGAAGAATGAAGAGGACTAATGAGAGGAGAGAAAAAAAAAAGGTAGTAGATGAGCGTTGGCGGGGGGAGATATGCTTGTTCAAGGTACATTATATACTTGTATAAAAATGCCCTTATAAAAGCCAGTACTTCATACAATGAACATATGACAATTAAAATGAGCTTAGGCTGAAAAAATTAGCCCAGCAGTCAACAGTGCTTGCTGTTCTTCCATAGGACCAGAGTTTAGTTCCCAGCACCTATGCTGGATTGCTCACAGCACCCTTAACTCCAGCTGCAAACTCCAGCTGCAGATCTAACATCCTCTTCTTGCCTTTGCAAGCATTCTTGCAGATACACTTGTGTAAAAGCAAGTGCACGTGCACACATAAATAAAAATAAAACTCTTAAAAAAAAAAAACCCCCAAAAAACAGAGCTTGACATTTTCCAGAGAAATAATACCAAGGCTGGTATGAATGGAATAGAAAGCTAAACGTGGAAGGAGAAGGAAGAACCAAGAGACAGGTGGGGTTGATTCAGGTTGAGTTTTCTCTTATTTCAAGAGGGATATGAGCTCTGAAGGTTCTAGGTGTGGGACTGTCATAATCTCTCTGCTACACTGAGAATGGGCTGTACCAGGATAAAAACAGAAGTTAACAACACTAAAGGGCTAATGAAATTGCCCATTCAAAACCGTTGGCTGTTCATGTCATAATAATGGTTGTAGGCGTAGTCAGTCAAAGCGTAATATCGGGGCTGAGAGTTGCTGATGTACTAGAGAATGGAATGTGACAGAGGAGAAATGAAGGCTGCTTCTTGTATCCTCTGTATGTAATTCACTCATCACTTATGCCATAATTCATATTTGGCAGTGCCAAGGATCACACCAACGGTACATTTCCAGCACACAGCTATTTTTCAATGTTTGTATGGGGTGATTTTTTTTACGATAATTCGAAAGCAGTCAATTACAGTCTCACTTTACTGCACACACAAGACATTTACACCTAAACGAGGCCACTGTTTCTCAAGAATTTTGTAGTTATTTAACTGTGAAAGCTTCCTGATTAAATTCAGGAGTTAAAATATTTTACACACACCCTGATATGTTTTAAGAAAAGAATTTTAACGGCAACAGCGCTAACATTTATAAGTACACACAATGTACCAAGCACTGTTTCCCGAGTTTTACAAGAATTAAGTCTCTTATGTCTCATAATCCATAATATATGGCTGTAAGTGACAGTGAGTGGAGGAGCCAGGTGTACCCAGCTCTACCTTTGGAGCCTGTAAACTGTTACTATGCAGCTGTCTCAGGACTCTAGTTGTTGTGAGCTCCGTGAAGATGCAGGTTAGTTATTCACTGTCTTTCTCATTCTATGATCGTCAAGATAAACATTTTCCAATCAACGCATGATTTCTGATTTGGCAATAGAAGATTGACATCAGGAGACAACCAAAACAACATGCTTTATTTTGTTATATTGAACCAGATCTGTTCTTGGGTGTAACCTAGTAACTGATTCAGAGCTGTGTGTCGCTGAAGGTCACGGTGAGGGGCGAGAGTTACCCTCTTATGTGTCTGTCACAGTGGGAGATGATAACGTTCAAGGCACTTAGAAGGACAAGCGTCTGAATGAGGATTTACGCTCGCCAAAATGAAGGAAAACGGCTTAAAGCTAAGAAAAGGAAACCGAGTAATAAAACGCGGGGACACTTACCCTGGTCCCAGGACAGCCGCGTTCTTCAGACACGGGGCTGCAAACACACAAGGCGCAGGTTAGCAAAGCCAAGGTGAAATTCGGGTTCTACTTTCCTCGGTCTCCGTGAGACGCGATCCCTACGCCCATGCATCCCTCCTTGACGTCCCCCGAGGTCCTACACTGGCAGGCAGCTCTGCTCACTCCTCTGCTCAGGCCCAAACGTCGCTGATTCCTGATTTCTGCCTCCCTGGGACCCCAGGCCTAGCTTCTTCCCAGCCATCCCGATAGGCCAGGCCGGGGTCTACATCTCTCACCCGCTGTGGCGGCTGCAGAAAGTACCACCCGGGACAGCATGGTCTGCAAACGCCCAGACAGCGGTCTCCGCGTCCCTTTGACCCCGACCCGAGACTGTCAGGGCAGGAACATCAGTGAATGGACAGGAGTCTATTAAATTAATAAGCTGCTGGATGGTGTCTGGAGAGTTATGATGCTCTATAAATCCAGTTTGATCATGGTGGACGGGGTTTAAATCCTGTCTCTTATACACATCTAGATGTGTATAAGAGACAGAAGTAGAGCGTAGCCCTAGCAGAGGGGCGGAGGCGCAGAGGTGCACCACGTGGGGGGATCCGCCAGCGCGGAATCGGTATCACCTGGTTTGGGTCCAGGTTGGATTTGGAATCGTGGAGATGCGGAAGGAGACCCCACCCCCGCTCGTGCCCCCGGCGGCCCGCGAGTGGAACCTGCCCCCCAATGCACCCGCCTGCATGGAACGGCAGTTGGAGGCTGCACGGTACCGGTCTGGTGAGCCGAGATTCCGGGCCTGGAAGCCCATTTACCCAGCCCCGGTACTGACCCTGCCAAGTCCACCCAGCGCCTTGTGCCCTCCCGACCCCTACCTGGCGATCGGGGGCTGCCCAGCCCTGCCCCACAAACCTGATCTCAAATCCAGACCCCGCCCGCGTTGGGTTCTATGAGGTTACCATAGAAACGAGCCGGGCCTTGCATCTGACACCTTGTAACTTCTCTCTCCACACCGTAGATGGTTCCCTTCTGCTCGGGGCCTCCAGTCTGAGTGGTCGCTGCTGGGCCGGCTCTCTGTGGTTTTTCAAGGATCCGAGTGCCGCCCCCAACGAAGGCTTCTGTTCTGCGGGCGTCCAGACCGAGGCCGGAGTAGCTGACCTCACATGGGTGGGGGACAAAGGTATCCTAGTGGCTTCTGATTCAGGTCAGTCACCCCCTCTCCTGGAATTGAAAATGAAGGTTGGGATTGGAAAAAAATTTTTCCCCTAAGGTTTTAAACTGCTAGGGGCCAGTGTCCAGTCAATTCACACACAAAAAATTAAGAAATGGATTGCAGTCTTCCCTTGGCCCCCAGTCAGCCTAGACCAAAGAGAATGTTGATTTAAGAGGTGGTGCTGAAGACAGTCGGTGCTACTTTTCTTCCTGTTTATTTACTTTTTTGAGACAAGCTTTCACCATGTAGACCTGGCTGTCCCAGAAGTCACTAAGTAGACTAGGCTGGCCTTGAACTCACAGGGGTCTTCCCCTTGCTTCTGCTCTCCCTGTGCTGGGATAAAAGACATGTGCCACCCTGCCTGGTCTCCTATTTTCTTTTGCCGTTGTGGGTATTCTGGGAATTGAACCCAGCTACCTTGCTAGGCAACTGAATGCCAGACTGAGCAATGTAGGCTTTGGTGTTAAAAAAAAAAGAAAAATAATGAAGTTGGTGGTGAATATGATCAAACTACATTATGTGCACAGACGAAATTCTCAAAGAATCAAACATTACATTAAAAATCATATTAAATGAAAATTATATTAAATCAAATTTAGAAGCTGGTGGGAACTGGGTGTGGGTGCTGCCTATCCCAGCAGAAGCAGAGGGAGCCCTGTGAGTTGGAGGCCGGCCTGTTCTACATAGTGAGTTCTAGGCCAGCCAAGGCTACATAGGGAGACCTTGTCTCAAAAAGATTTATTTTGGATCTGGAAAGTTGACCTGGTGGTTACAAATGCTGATTGCTTTTCCAGAGGACCCAAGTTGGATTCCNAACACCCACATTGCCACTAACAACCATTTCTAACTCTAGTTTTTGGGGAATCCAGTGCTCTGTTATGGCCTCCACGGGCACTGAATCTACTCAGTGAATAGACAAGACAAAATACCTATACATTAAAAACATCTCAAATATATATATATATATATATATATATGTATGTATGTGTGTGTGTATTTTTTGTTGTTGTTATTTGTTCATTTTGAGTTTGTTTTTTTCTGTGTAGCTCTGGCAACCCTGGAACACTCTATAGACCAGGTTGGCCTTGAGCTCACAGAGATCCACCTGTCTCTGCCTCCTGAGTGCTGGGATTAAAGGCGTGCGCCACCACGACTATTGTATGTGTGTATTCTTAAATTGTTAGGTAGGGCATGAAGTTGAAAAGAAGGATATTAGAGATTGAGCCTCTCTGGCAGTGTTGAACATTAAAGTATTGCAAGGCATTTTTTTTTTCAAGCAGTCTAATCAAATATTTATTAGTGTCTGAATAACTGGGAAGAGATATTATCACTGAACTGTGCTGTGTGAGGCTTTATCTTTGTCTCCCTGGGAACCAATTTCCCAGTNTCTTCTCTCTGGAAGCAAAATAATGGATTTTATATNGATTTTCCTGTCTTTTTCTAGGAGTTTTCCTCACATAGTCATCTGGGCTGTTGTTAGGAAAGCAGTAAGGTAACATAAAACCAAATGGCCTGGAAATTAGCTAAGCCCTTTAATGGTGTGGACTTTGCTTTTACAGGAACAACTTTTTGTTAGCTCAGTAACAATGCCTGCTTGAGTCCTAGGCATGAATTACCACCTTGGTCTAACCTGGGCTTGTGCTTCCCTCACCTACACCTCACCCTACTCTATCCTTAACAGGTGCTGTTGAATTGTGGGAGCTAGATGAGAATGAGACACTTATTGTCAGCAAGTTCTGCAAGTATGAGCATGATGACATTGTGTCTACTGTCACTGTCCTGAGCTCTGGCACACAAGCTGTCAGTGGTAGCAAAGACTTCTGGTGGGTCCCTGCTTTCATTACTCCCATCTNTAGGCTTCCTGTGGGTTTTCTTACTATCCTCTTAATTTCATTGAGTAATGTTTTNGGCTGTTTTTAGAGTATATTGAGTAAAGGCATGTCTGTTCCCTTTTAGATTTGGTACTGCACTATAAATAAGACAGCAGGAGTTTAGGAGGCAGATATGGGACATGTTGGTCAAACATGTTCTTGTTTAAGTACATTTTTATGTTGATAGTGCAAGTCACAATTCCTATTTCATTTTTTTGCATTATAGCATCAAAATTTGGGACCTGGCTCAGCAGATGTCACTGAATTCATACCGAGGTAGGTATTCNTTCTTGATTGGTACTGGCCGTAGTTATCTTTTATTTTCTNCTTTGGGATCTTTGAACTTTGGATAATAATAGCAACTCTGTGTTTTCTTGGTGGCTTCTCCTTACCCCCCAACTACAGTCAGGTTTTATTATCTGCTACCTGTCTATTTCTCTGTGTTTCTGTTTCTGTTGGTTTCACAGCCTTTTGACTACATGGGTGTTTTAGTTACTGTTTTTTCCTGTGAAAGAACACTATGATCAAGGAAAAAGCATTTAGTTGAAGGCTTGCTTACAATTTCAGAGGGTTAGTCCATGACCATCATCATGGGGGCAAGCAAGCAGGCATGGTGCTGGAGCAGTAGCTAAGAGCTTACATCCTAATTCACAAGCATATGGCAGAAAGATAGCAAGACTGGGCCTGGCATAGACTTTTGAAACCTTAAAACCTACCCTCAGTGACACCTCCTCCAACAAGGCCACACCTCCCAGTCCTTCCTAAATAGTCCACCAATTGGGAGCCAAACATTTTAAACCACAGTGGACAGCAGCCTCTATCGTCTTATACTCAGGGTTCATCAGATNCTTTTGAGTCTCTGTTTGGTATGTCCCCTTCCTGTCCATTTCTTACATTCCATGGTAAACATCAGGCTTTAGCAGTAGACAGTCTCACTCATCTCTTCACCTGTAATCTTTGACTCTTTNGGTTCTTCATTGGTTTCTTGTAGCCTGCAGATCAAGATTCCATTTTCATGTTGGCATTCAAAATTTATTATGACAGTAAGCTCTGCACCAGCTTGAACCCAGACACAGTAGAGCCTTAGGGTTGTTCTCAGAGGAGAAGCCCTGGAACTTGTGCNTGTGTGTGAATGTGTGCATGNNTGTGGAGGCCAAAGGTCAACTTTGGAGATACCTACTTTGTTTTTCGAGGCTGATTCTCTCACTAGGACGTGGAGCTCACAGATGAGGGGAGGCTGACCAGCCAGGGAGCCACAGGGTTCACTTGTCTCTGCCTCCCCATAGCTGGGATTATAAGCAAGTGCCACCATACTTGGCTTTTTACGTGGATTCTGGGGTTGAATTCAGGTCTTCATGCTTTTGTGGAAAACGCTTTACTGATTGAGCCATCTNTCCTGCCCAAGGCTTTTAAATCTAACTCTTAAATTTTCATCTTTATAAACCATCTTTTCAGGGCATTTCATCCCTTTCTTTATTGTTCTTTCTACTTTGCTTCATTAACAGAACCAGCAGTTGACTTTATTTTGGTAGCAATTCTTCATGAATTCTGAATTCATGAAGATGGATTCTAGAGTGAGGAGATAGAAGGATGGAGGGTGATTTAATCCTTAAGACAGGACCNTTTAGAGTACTCTGGAAGGGCTGGTTAAATGACCTCAGTGATTTCTTCAGCCTCTAGCTATTTGTAACAGCGATTGTTTTTTCCCCCGCATGTAGACCTCCTAAAAGAATTTAAAAGCTATACCCTCCCAAACATTTTAAAATTGTTAATGAAAAGATTTAAGTAGGGCAAGTGAGATGGCTTGGTGGGAGACCTGTGTTTGATCTTTGGATTCCACTTGGTATAAGAACAGAACTGACTCCTGCAAGCTAGCCTCAGATCTCCATGTATGTGCTGTGGCACGTGTGCACACATACACAATTAACAGATGAATACTTTTAAAAAATTAGATAGTTGCCAAGAAGTTAATTTTTTGTCATATCATTTATTATACATTTTTTCTAAGCATGTGTTTTTCAGCGTCAGTAACCTACTCATAACAAATAGCCTAATGACAAAAAACAATTTGTATTGTTAGCAGCATTAGATTTCACTTTCTTTTAGAAAAAGGTCCAGCTTGGTTTATTAATTCAGATAAGCTAATTGGTTATNTTCAGATGATAACAACCATTTTATTTTTTAGTTTTCACTGTTAAAAACAGAGAGGCAAGTCACAGAGCTGCCCTTGTATTTGTGGGGTGACTGAGACAGAGTCAGTCCCTTCACTGAGTTTCCCAGGAGCCCTTTTGCTCTTTGGCTNTTAGTTTGAGAGCCTTAGGTTTTCAAGCTGGAAGGGAGGTATNTGTTCCACCTCTAAAGTGGGAGAAGGGTGATGGACACAGGCAGTTCAGTCTTAGGGGAAAGCATATCAGAAAACTCACTTTGCTAGAAATGTAGCACCAGTACTCTCCAGTTTTTCTGTACCACTTAGAAGTGCGTGTCTCTCTTAGGGAAACTGTTGTAGAACTAGTTAGTTTCTTCCTTCAAAACATCCATATTGCAGACTCCTCCCCTGTTCTTACTAAGCCTATAATTGGACTTCATCGTCTCTACCAGTTCATTATTTCCCCCAGCCTTTCAGGTTTTTATAACTATCAACTTTTCCTCTGGTTGTTGTTTTGGTTTACAATCTGTCATAATAATATTTATTACGTTATATGATGGAAGCAGGCCTACTTCTTACATTCTGTTTTCTCTGCCATGTTTCTCCTTTACAGCTCATGCCGGACCAGTCACCTTTGTTGCTGCCTCTCCCCACAAGGACTCTGTGTTTCTTTCATGCGGTGAGGTGAGAGCCAGTCACTTTTTTCCAACCACAGCTGAATTTAATAGGCCCAAATCCCTGTGTGGAGACTGGCCAGCAGCTGTTCTTTTGGATTATGAAACTCTTTTTCTGTTCCTCTTCCTAGGACAGTCGAATTTTGCTCTGGGATACCCGCTGTCCCAAGCCAGCATCACAGATGGGTGAGTCTGAGGCCAATGGTGAGGAGAAAGTGGTAATAGGAACCCACTTGAAAGAGGCTTTCTTTGCCCAGAGTCAGAGCAGAGTTGCCAGATGCCCACCCTCTGTGACATCATTTTCAGTGTCACTGAGGTCTGCTGACCGTAGTGCAATGAGTATCAAGAGGAAGGACTNGCTTCAAACAGAAATAAAAGGGCTAGAGTTATTAGTTTTATGCTTTGTGCTGTAAATGTATACCCCCAAATGACAGGAGACTGATAGATAGGTGTAGTTTGTGAGGCTCAGGGATGAGGACATGCATGATTGCCATACAGTATTTAAGAAACACAGTGAAAGTGTTCCCAGGACTTTGTGACTTCTTTTGAAAAACTAGGTTGTGGCTTTTGTTTCAAACCTCTCTTTTCTCCTTTCTAGGCTGCAATGCCTCTGGCTACCTTCCTACCTCCCTGGCTTGGCATCCTCAGCAGAGTGAAGTCTTTGTCTTTGGTAAGGCAGCATGACATACTGACTGAGAATGGGAGGATGAGAAAATGCTCCATGCATGGTGTTCATGCTCTTGTCAGTACATTTAGGCACTGCGTGAATTATGCCAGTTTGGTCTAGCTTTGGAGAACATAATTTTTTTCTAGTGGATTTGATTCCTCATTGTTCCAGCTCCCCTATTCTGAGCATGGGTAGTGACTGCACATGGTAACAGCTTGTAGTTAAANTAATAACTCTATCNAGTAATTGTCACAGCCACACAGTGACTTACTGATCTTGCCTTACAAAAGGAAACTGGTACGCAGGGTGGTGAACTTGTCCACATCTTGAGGAACTAAGATTCATTCAAATCCAGGTCTGGCTGATAACAAAGCCTATGTGGGTTTGTTGTTGTTGTTGTTTTCTCTCCTAAGACAGGGTCTTTCTGTGTAGCTTTGGCTTTCCTGGAACTTGATATGTAGACTAGGCTGGCCTTGAACTCAGGGAGATCATCTTGCCTCTGCCTCCTAATGCTAGGATTAAAGGCATGCTTGACCATGCCCAGCTTGAAGTGTATATTCTTAACCACTGTAACATGCTGCTTCTTCTACAGGTGATGAGAATGGATCTGTCTCCCTTGTGGACACCAAGAATGCAAGCTGTACCCTCAGCTCAGCTGTGCACTCCCAGTGTGTTACTAGACTGGTATTCTCTCCACANAGGTACTGTTTGTCACCAGGGACCTGGAAGGGATGGGTGGGGACACTGGTGAAGGAGTAGGAATGGAGTGATGAGGGATGTATCTATTGGCAAAGCATTAGCTGGTTACATTGTTCCTTAGATGGGACACTACTCTAGCTTGGTTTTCCTAAGCTAGTCAATGAAGTCCTTACTAGGATTGTATAGGCTGAAATGATATCTCATTCCTATTCAACNTTGATTAACATTGTAGGCTTCTGGCACCATGTGGTTGAGGAGCCTGGTTCTGGGTAATTGCTAATGTAGAGAGGGACCCATTGGGGTATTTGGTTGCCAGGGTGGTTTCTATGAGCATGAGCTCTGTTCTGTTTTCCTTGTAATTGTAATGGCGCAAGACCTTAATCCAAACTGCATACCAGGCTGCCTTCTCCCCTGGCTCAGTTTACGGTGGGGTTGGGGCTGGCCCAGTCAGATTTTGGCTGTGGAATCTGTGGGCTTTATCTTCTCTTCCCTTTGTGCCCTCTCCTAGTGTTCCCTTTCTGGCCTCTCTCAGTGAAGACTGCTCACTTGCTGTGCTGGATTCAAGCCTTTCTGAGGTGTAAGTTTGAAGTAGAATCCCATGGTCAGGAATCAGGGATCAAGACCAATGGGCAAGCACGTCTGTTTTCTCTTCAGGAACATGCATGTAGAATTCTTCCTTTGTTGGGTCTGGAGAAACGGCTCAGCAGTTAAGACCACTTCCTTTTGTTCCCAGTGTCCACATCGTTCTGCTCACAGCAGCTGTCTGTCACTCCATATCAAAGGCATATGATGCCTCTGGCTTCTGTGGGCATCTGCACTTAGGTGCACATACTCACTTACACGTTATTAAAAATAAAAATAAATAGAAGAAAATTCTCCATCTTTGTCTGTAGAGGTTCCCAACAACGCCCCCCTCCCTCCAAGAATTCTCTCCATTTGTGTCTGTGTCTGCAGACTGAGCACTGGAAGCAGTCTGATTGTAGGCTAAGTCTGGGTGTACATCTTTCTTTTGTTATGATTTCCTGCTTGTATCACTTCGTTGCTCTGCCCACCGTTTCTTCAGACTGGATTGGATGGTTGAACTTCACTGTCCTGGTGATGAGGCTGTACAGTGTTGAAATGTTTTAAAAAATGTGTCCTGAGCATGTTAGGTTTCCTTTCTGTCTTCCTACTTGGGTTTTTGTCTTGTCTCTTACCACACCCCGTTTCCCCTCTTTGTTCTAGGTTTAGAAGTCGAGCCCACAGAGACTTTGTGAGAGATGCTACGTGGTCTCCACTCAACCACTCCCTCCTTACCACAGTTGGCTGGGACCATCAAGTCATCCACCATGTTGTGCCCATAGAGCCTCTCCCAGCCCCTGGACCTGAGAATGTTGTGGAGTAGAATGGATTTCAGAAAAAAACAAGCCCTCCACCCCAAGAATCTACTTGCCTGCCCCTGCCTTCCGATTGTGAGAGCACAGGAGCCTTGGAGAGCATGTTTACTCCCTAGTCCCGTGCAGTAAACAGGCAGATTCTCAGCCTCAGGGAGGCTGCATCCCATAGTGACTAGGAGGAAAAACTTCCTTTATAAATGGATGTGTGTGAGAGCACATGTCTAGGAGTGTATTGAATAGTTTGGAATGGGGGAAATTATCCTTCAACTTTCCCAAAGCAATGTTCTATATTCCCCACGAAGTGACCAGAGGGTTTTATGCTTCCCAAGTCTAAGAATTGGCTATGTTGTTTGGCATATGGAATGTGGGTATCCCTAGATCCTTGGGAGTAGTTCTGCTACTCAGATGGGGTAACTTATTTTTATATAGTGTTTAATTCATTATGGGAAATACTT
>LZPO01017861.1:40660-62769 GCA_001675575.1 Neotoma lepida | reverse complement strand
AAAAAATGGGGCAACCCTAACTCTTATATTAGAAATCTGGAAGTTAAAGATGTGCAAGGAGTTTGTCCTCTAATGAGAATAAAATGCTTATTCATGTTTCAGTATATGAAGCCCAAATGCCTAATTAGAATTGGGAAAAGCCTATCCTGAGTCTTCATTAGTTTTAATGAGTGGAAACAGAGGAAGCTAATTCTGGGTAGCAGGAGTCGTGTGAAAAATTCAGTCTGTAGAGCACTATTTCTGTCATCCTGTCTATCACAAGGTGGTGAAATTTGAGCAATGCATTGAGAAATAAAGGTGCAGAGTCAGGCAGGTGTAGATCATGGACACCTTGTGCTATGTTAGATAGTGTGTCTCCTAGCCCATTCCCTACTCAGTGGGTTTTCAAAGAAACAAACTTGGTCCCATTAGGCAAAGTGGAAGCCAAGAAGACCGACTCACGACTCTGATCAAGAAAGGTTCACTTTTATGTGCTATTTGCTGTGGAATAATCCTTCTGTACACTGTGAAAATGTGTTGTTTTCATTGTTAATAGAAAGCTGATTGCCCAATAGCTAAGCAGGATTTTGGGGGGCAGAGAGAATGCTGGGAAAAATGGTGGAAGTCACCAGAGAAACACGAAGAGGAAACAGGAGGTGCGAGATAAAAGAGAGGTAAGGCCATGTGGCAGAATGCAGATTAATAGAAATGGGTTAATTTAAGTTGTAAGAGCTAGCTGGTAATAAGCCTGACCTATAGGTCAATCAGTTTTTTTTTTTAATTAACAATGAGAACTGGTTATTTGGGAGCGGATGCTGGCACACAGAGAAACTCAGCCTACAGTTACATATTGGAGATGAGCTTCAGAACATTTTTATAAAGAGTTCCAATTCTTTTATTTTTATTTTTATTTTTTTGGGCAGGGTTTCTCTGAGTATCCCTTGCTGCCCTGGAACTCACTACATAGACCAGGCTGACTTCAAACTCAGAGATCCAACTGCCTCAGCCTCCCAAGTGCTGGGATTAACTGTGTGTACCACCACAGCCTGGCTAAGAGTTCTGATCCTTAAAGTGGAGAAGGGAGGTGATAATCCTCCTGTAGATGATGAGGAATCGATACCTAATATTTATCATGGTACAAGACACTAGATAAAACTGAAGTTCATGTGGCCATCAATCGGTCACAAACATGTTCCATCAGTAAATGTTGGTGTGTCTGGTACTTGCCAGGATGTTGAGAGTAAACAAAACAGATATTCTGACTGTCTTCCTTTCTCCAGACCTAGACTCCATCATTCTTCATCTGCACTGTGCCCAGGAAGCCACAAAATGTGGATGATAGCAGTACTCATCTTACTTCTGCCTAAGGATTGTTGGCCTTGGACACAAGACAGAAAGCGAAGGTAAGTGAATCCTAACCTCCTTCCCTGTAGGGTTGCTGGAAGAAATGAGTCAGGTTAAGGCAAAGGCCATCAATCCTGCATAGTGGCTTTATCCACATGGTCTCTAAACTCAGGCCTGCTCTCTCATTTTGCCCCTTTGACCTAAGCATAGTACAACCAGTTCTCTTTAGCCTCATATCTTGTCTGATTTTCAGAAATGCAGTAATTTCCCCCTTTATCTGTCAGGAATATGTTCCAGTGGGTTTCTGAAACTATGAATGGTCCTGACCCCAATATACAAGCTCTGCAAAACAATAGCAGTTGATCAAATATCAAAGATATCTACAAAGAGACTTTGGGGCAATTAATACATACAATGTGGATATACTGGACAGTTGGAAGATTCATGGGCTACACTGCCTGGAAAATGTATGTAGAGTCATAATAGACCAGACTCCTTGAGAACACCAAATTTTACAAGTATGTACAATGAAGTCCCAGGGGAAACTGAAGAGCTAGGTGCTGTTGGCATCAAGCTAATGGAGTTGAGTCACAGTTTTATGAAGAAGAAATCCATAAAGGGAAGGATTGGAATTTCCCACTGGATTGAACAATCAGAAATCGTTTCTAATCTTTTCCTGGGCACATTCAGCAAGAGGAAGAGAGCAGAATTGAGGAATAAGTCAGAGGTGACTCAGAGGAGGAGGTGAGACACCATTTATCTAGACGCTCATTAGACAAAGTGAGAAGGGGCAGGGAAACAGGGAGAGGGGATCTTTGCAGATCCAAACCGTGGGCTGTCAGGAAGAGCAAGTCCTAAGCACTTTACCATGCTTAAGTAAAAGAGCTGAGAGAAAAAAGGCTAATGTCTATGGATGAGGATACAGCATCCTTCCTGAGCCCAAAGAGATAGACTTGAGAGATGTACAGCCATGGGTAGGCACATGTGAATGGAATAAAAACCAAAGTCATTAACACAGAAGAGGCTTGGAAGGTGGGCAGTTTCAATAGGGATGGAACTGACCATCATCAGTGAGAGGCCTTAGGATAGGGATGCTGTGACCAATTTTAAATTAAAGAAAAACATGACAGAACTGTGGTGATTAGTGTGTATCAAATAAAGCTTGNCTGAGGATCAGACAACAGAGCCAGCCGCTACATTAAACATAGAGGCCAGGCAGTGGTGGCACACCTTTAATCCTATCACTTGGGAGGCAGAGATTCATCTGGATCTCTGTGAGTTCAAAGCCACCCTGGACTACATTAGATTGATTCAGTCTAGGGGAGAAACAGAGCCAGGCAGTGGTGGCACACACCTTTAATCCCAATACTTGGGAATCACATGGCTTTAATCCCAGCACTTGCGATCTCATGCCCTTGCTACCAGTATTTGGGAAGCACACATGTCATTAATCCCAGCACTAGGAAGGAAGTGAAATGGCTGGGCCNAGAAAGGCATATAAAGCATGAGGAGACAGGAACAAGAGCCCTTTTGGCTGAGGAATCAGAGGCTTTTAGTGAGAGGATTTGTGGAGACAGTATCTCACCTTCCATTCGGCCTGAGGATTTGGTAGTGGTGAGAAGTTTCTCTAGTGGCTTGTTCCTTTGTCTCTCTGATCTTTCAGCATTTACCCCAATATCTGGCTCCAGGTTTTTTTTTTATTATTATAATACCATTTAGAATTCATGCAACAGAGAACTTTATATTTTCTACCAAATTGAACCTGAATTTCTTGCCCTCAGACCTCTGTTTACTTTGGGAATATTCTATTACAATCTTGACTGCTGCTTACCAGTTATTACCCCCAGACAAAAGCCTTTCATTTTCTGCTCTTAATTTATTCCTTCAACCTAGAATGTATTTCCAACTCCTATCATCAATTTAGTGAGATGAATTGTCTCCTCAAAATTCAGATCCTGTTGGAACCTTGATTAGAACCATATTGGGAAATAGTCTGCCATTGTAATTCAGCTAAGAGATTACCCTAAATTTAGGGTGGCTTTTACCTAGGACGCCAACTGACCTTACCAGAATAGGAAGGGAACACATGGAGACAGTGTAAGTCCATGTGAAGACATGGAGGTATGCAACCACAAGCCAAGGAATGCCAAGAGTCACCAAGGCTAAAAGACACAAGGAAGGTTTCCCTCCTCTTAAGGGGGGTATAGGAACTGAACTCAGTACCTCACATACCCCAGGCAATAAGCAATCAACTCTACCATTGAGCTACACTCCAGGCCCTCACTTAACATCTTGATTCCTGACAACACTGCAAACCCTTATGAAATACCATTAAACTCAATTTTCCTACCCCACCCCCATTATTTGGGAGCTATTCAATCCTTTATGCTAACTTCCCTATCACGAGCAGATTGCTTTCCTTTGAACACACTGAAATTCTTGATGGTGAGGCCCACATCCAGCAGCTCTTTAGATCACCTCACAAAATATTGTGTACTTCACATTTGATGAATGAGTAGCTGGTGACAGTCTCAGCCTTTGGAGTCATGTCTTTAGGTATCAGGCAAAGACACTAGTCTTTGGGTTGCATCTTTAAAACATTCAGCAACACGTCTGAGCACTAAGTACCAAAGCATGTAGTCTGTAAGGGAATAACTGCTCATATGGTTACTATCTTCCTTAACAAGACCTAATAAACTAAATGGAAAACATCTCTTCATTTAAAGAAAAAAGGCAAAAACTATGTCCTAGTGTGTCTAAGCCTTCCACCTGGATCAGTAGACCTTCATAAGCCTCATCTCTACAGAGAAGAAGGACACAACTGTCACTCTAAGTCAACCTTGAACCCAATAAGGGAACTGCAATCGCTATGGTCATACTCACTTACTCTGCCAAAAAAAAAACCAAACCATCAATTAGTCATAATTCTGGTGGTGATGGCCTTCAAAAAATACATTAGTGTCTTCCCTCATCATGCTCAAGATGGACAATTTGGGGAAGATCACATAGTATTTTGTTTCATCAATGAAACTGCTAAGATACTACAAGTTTTAAAAATGGAATGCTCTGATAACAGCTCATATACACCATGCAATAATACCCAGAGACCTCATCACCCCAGCCCATCCTTGGGATGCCAGATACCTGCCAAGCAACAACAGCCATGACCTCCTCTACCACACATCTGAACACCATGTCCTCCTAAGTGTGGTGGCTCAGGCCCAGTCTCTCCTCTGCTCTGGCGCCTCTCCAATCATTTCTCATCACTCCCATCTATGCTACTGACCCCAACTGGATTTAGTAAAACGTCTCTTGAGCTGTTCTACAAATAAAAGTACTAGGCTTCTGAGGCTCCAATATTAGAAGCTCAAGGTGTTTTAAATACCAGGTGTTAATTGCAAAGACAACTAGTGTGCTCAAATGAAGGCAAAGAAAACTAATGGGTCTTAGGGCAAAATTAAACAGAATAAGCACTTGCAAACTTCGGAGTAATAAAACTGCCAAGAGAGCTTTTCAAATTCTATTACCAGGAGTGCTAATTAAACCTATTTTACCTAAATCACCACTCACTATATAACAGAATTTCTTTGCTCATGTCACGATTTGCCTTTGTGCTGCAGCACCGACCTACACGGGGTCTCACTGCACAGTCTGAATCTTATCAGCTTCTAGGTTAAATTGGTTCCCTGGGCTAATCCAAATTCTAGTTATAAACATTTATATCCCCTAACTCGGCCTGATTTACGGACTAACAGACAGATTCCACATCCGGGCGCCTACCTTGTAGTTTCAAAGGTTCAGGAATATACTTCATCTTGGGTTTTCAAAACACGTGAAAACATTTTACTTAAATCCCAAAACAGCATTGCTTAAGTGACCTCCACTGCATNTGTCGCTCAGCCAGAATTCATACTTCTAGCTAATGCTGGTCCCTGACTGGATGGTTTCATTTTGTTAGACCTTTGAACGGGAAACTTTCAAACAATGACTTTTCCATTCGATGACAAACCATAGTAAAAGGAGATTCCTGCGGAGGGCGGAGGAATCAGCTGTTTTTAATTTCATAAACATGTAACTAGTTAAAATAGCCTGTAAAACACATTCCATTCTTCTGCAAGTCACCTCTAACTGAAGACCACTTGAAATATTTCTACGGCAAAGTGCAGCATCGTATTTTCTAACCAAAAACTTTTAAGTCAATAGACGGTAAGTTGTAAGTAAAACACAAATCTGTGATGCGATATTCTTTAGAAATTCATTAAAAATCGGGTTTCAAAACTTGTTCCAGGTGGAAAGTGGACTGTAACCTCCTGGTTTGCAATCATAACCCCGACAAGAGGCTGGGAGGCAGAAGGGTCAGCTGGGTTTTGGTGTCGGGAAGGAGGCAGGAGGACGTGGCGGCTGCGGAGTGTGGGGGGCGTGGGAAGATGGAGGGCCGCCACTCACCCGCCGGGAGCTCGGGCTGGATGCGCCGCCACCTCAAGGCCCGCTCGCCCAACACCACGTCGCAGCTTTCCCTCCGGATCTCGAAGATGCCCCGAAGCAGGACCCGCTCGGCCACCGCCTCTGGGAGCTGCGGGGACCCGAAGGGCGTCCCCTCCTCCAGGGCGCCCACCCGGTTCCCGCGTTTCCACGGGAGCATGGCGGGCGGCGTGCTGGGCGAAACTGGGGACCCTCAGGAGGCCTTTTTGGGAAGGAAGAGTGTCTGCAGCTTCGGCCTTGGCCGCGTCCGGTGCTGCCAGGGCAACCACCCAGCGGGCCTGAAGGGAGGCGGGGCGGGAGGGCGGGGCCGCTGGAGTTTGCCCTGGTCTAGCTAGCCCTCCAGGGCCTTCTCTGGGCCTTGCTGTCCCATAGGAGTTCGTGGGCTGCAAGCATTCCCCAAATTGGCTTCGTACGCACCACCTGGTCCTTTAAATAAAGTGCAGGTTCTTATCAAATAGGTCTGAAGGGTACCCCAAATACTGAGTGGTAGCTCACGCCTTTAGTCCCAGCACTTAGGAGGCAGAGGCAGGCAGACTTCTGAGTTCCAGGCCAGCCTGAGCTACATAGTAAGACTCTGTCCCCCATGCCCGACCACAACCACCACCAAATCTGCATCTCTAAGAATCCACTTATTCAGTGATTGAAGAAGTTGCTGGCCAGGAGATAAGAAAGAGTTTCAGTGTGGAAGGTTCTGTCCACCTTCTCAGGGATCTCCTCTGAGATTCCCCAAGGAGCTGCGATACCTCTATGACTATCCCTGCCTAGGAGTATCCACAAACTCCTGATTTGCTTAGACAAATGTGCTCCTTACAAAGTTAAGATTAAGGGTAAGCACATCCCTGGTGTAGTGTAGCTATTTAGAGCTTTCCCCCAGATGCCTCCTCTTCAGCTTTGCCTTTGCCTGGACCTAACACTGCTGTAGAAAGACTGCAGGGAGCAGGGCTTGTCCAGCAAAACACAGCCACTGAGAGAGAGGCAGTGAGGCCTTCGTGTTCACCTTCAGCTTCCTCCTGATAATAGGAGCGCTTTTCCACCACTCTGATTGCATATTAGAGTTACCTGGGTGGTTGTCCTGACCACATTTGAAGCCGATTAAATTGCAGTCTTCAGGGATGGGGTCCAGATTTCAGACACAGTTCCCTGTGCAAGTCCAGTATTTAGCCAAGAGTGAGAAGCGCAACCAGAAAGCAAGAGTGGACTAGGAGCTAAAGGGGGTTTACAAGGTCCTTAAAATACTATGGGGTAGGAGAAGTCAGGTGTTGAAGGGGGATTTAAAACCAGGGTCTCCTGTACTAAGGATTCCATTCATCTCATGGGCAGCCAATTCGCACTCTGTCCTGGTGGCACTCAGTCAGAAGAGCTAGCTGCAGGAGTGTTTCTCTGCTCTCAAAGCTCCAACTGTTTGTTGTTGCCAAATCATTTCCAAACATAAATCTCCAGCGTGCCAGGTCAGCACGGACTTCTGTCCAAGGCACTGAAGGCTAATACTCAACCTTCCTGGGCAATCAGCAAAGAGCCCCAGTTTCATCTGAGTGCAGCCAGGGAGCTGTTCCTTGGAGAAGGACCCCAGCTTCAGCTAAGCCTCTTGCAGGCAGTCACTGGTGTGAAAGGGCTGTGCCTGTCCCAGGAAGAGTTCGGTTCTGGAGTTAACTTCTTGTATTCACAGCTGTCAGGCAGATCGGAGCCCCTTGGCATTTTAAAAGCTCCCTGAGAGCCAAGGCAAACAGGCCAAGGCAATGGCTACTTCTTAGGACCTTTACAAAGGGGCAGGTTGCCATTTATCAAGATTCAGGAGTTGCAAACATTGGCTTTGACTTGCCTTGAAGATGGAAATAATAAGGTCCATGCTCCCACTCTTTCTCTCTGATGAGCTGTCTTCTTCAAGGGTTCTAAAGATTTCTGTGCTTCCAGACCCAGGTCCCTACGATCTGTCACACACACACACACACACACACACACACACACACACACACACACACATCACACACTGGCCAGGGTCCCAGAGATGATGTCATCAACTCCAGAACTGTTCTGAACTTCAGATATTATGTTCCAATTGGCTAAATCTCACCTCTGTTCACCTGACCAGTAAACCTCAGAGATGTATCTAACTCACTATTTTCCATCACAAATATGTTCTTCCCAGAATGTCTTAAATCAATGAATGCCGTCAGAATCCNACACACCGTCTTTTTATCCTTTGTCTCATGCCTCCCATTCAACTCACTACAAGTCCTGTTCATTCCACCCTCATGACTCACTCCAGTCAGCCTGCCCTCATCTGTGCACTAGCGTGCACAAAGACAAGAACCACAGAAATTGCATGTGATGGGACACACCTGTAATCCCAGCCCCCAGGCAGAGGAGTGGAGGAAGGAAGGTCAAAAGTCAGGATTTTCTTTGGCCACATCATGAGTTCAAGACCAGCTTGAGCTACATGAAACTCTAAATCAAAAATAAAATCAGGTGTCAGTGAACCTCCCATTTCTCTTGGTGAGTACTCATTCCCTGACCCTTCCAGGGCCTAGAGCCGTGCTGTTCTTGGGCTCTGCCCTTTCTTCCATCTTCCAAGCGAGCAGTTTCATAATCTTTCTGTTTCCATTCATGGATCTCTTTTCTTTGACTGATTTTGAACCTTTTCTATCCCTCTTACAAGGAAATGTGTGATTCTGTGAGAATTGCCTAGATAATCCTTAGCTCAATCGCATTCACAAAATCACTTTTGCTATGCCAAAAAAATATAACTAACACACCTTGACTGGGTTAGTTACGTTTCTACTGATGTGATAAAACACCATGACTAGGACAGCTTACAGAAGGGTTTTGTTTTTGTTTTTTTTGGTTTTTTTGTTTGTTTGTTTTTTGAGGCTTACAGTTCCCAAGGGTTAGAGTCCATTATCTGAGGTAGAAGGCTGCAGGCAGCTGGAACAGCAGCTGAGAGCTCACATCTGAAACACCACACAGGAAGCAGAGAGAACTAACTTGAAATAAGTCAGTCTTTTCAAATCTCAAAGCCTGCCCACGGTGACATACTTTTTCCTGCAAGGCCCAACCTCGGAATCTTCCCCAGATAGCCACTAACCAGGGGCACCATATTCAAATGGCCAAGACTTAGCAGAAACACCTCATTCAAACCACTACAATGATCAAAGCAAGTTGGGGAAGAAAGNGTTTCTTTCCACTTACAGTTTAGAATCCATTATGAAGGGAAATCGGATGGAAAATCTAGGGAGGAACCTGGAGCCAAGAACTGAAGTCATGGAGGAACTGGCTTGCTCTCCAGGCTCACATTCAGCTACCTTTCTTATACACCCAGGACCACCTGCCCAGGGATGACACTGCCCATATGTGGCTATGCCTTCACACATCAATCAAGAAAATGCCCCCACAGACTTGCCCACAGACCAATCTGATGGAAGCAATTTCTCAACTGAATCCCTCTCCCAAGATGATTCCAACTTGTCTCAAGATGAAACACACACACACAGGCACACATATGTACATACACACAGACACATACACACAAACACCCACATGCACACACACACATATGTGCATATGCATAGACACACACACACACACACACACACATGAACCACCGCAGATGGTAAAGCTGGAGGAGGTGGGCAGGAATGAGATCACAGGGGGTTATATAGGTCCTGTTTCCAATGACCAGTCTTAAAAAATGATTACCCAATGAATTATGTTGGTGTCAATTTGATAGCAAAAGGACTCAATCCTTTGTCAGCAAAATTTCAACTCTGAAACTAACAGATTCTGGAAGATTGAGGGAATGGCATAGAATTGAATGCTCACTGGCCAGAGTTCAGAGCCATTNCAGTTGGTCCCCACCAAAAGAGCTCCTTGTCCCCTGCCCCATTGTAGTGTCTCTGTTGGCAATGGAGTCATCTGTCTCCATCTGACACTTTGGGAAGTGGTCCAGACTTATGCAGGCTGTTCCTGTGGCCTGTGGCCCTGGAGTTTGCCTCACGTCTCCTATAAGCTTGTTTTCAGAACATATTTAGGGGCTTCCTAAAAATATTATTCTTAAGGTTATTTTTCATTTTTGTTTTTTGTGTATATGAATGTGTGAGTGTAGGTGCCATTGGAGTCCAGGAGAGGGTGTTAGGTCCCCTGGAGCTGGATTTGCAGGTGACTGAGAACCACTGGACATGGGTGCTGGGCAACAAGCTCAGGTCCTCTGCAAGAGCAGTACATGTTCTTAACCTCTAAGCCATTGCTCCATCCCCAGAAAGTACTTTATTAATATTATAGAGATTCCCATAGTGTTCTAGTCAGACTTCTGTAGCCAAATCCTTCTGGATATAAGAACCATGTGACTGTTGGATTGGNACTCTTTCTATTCAATGCTCTGGAAACAAATTCCCAATGTGTAAGCGTAGCAAAGAAAGACATGTTCAGGATACTTCCTGAAAGACTTTTGAAATCAGATTTTTAATGCACTAGTACATTATATATACGAATGCAGCTTGAGTCATAATCCCAAATGACAAAACACCAAAAGTTAACATCCTAGTGAACAAAATCTCTGAAGTCTAAAATCACAAAATATCAAAANCACAGACATGTAATTCTCAAAGAATGTTTTAATTTAAATGTTTATTTGTTTAGACAAAAAATGACAGAATTTCATAGGCTACTTATATAATAAAACAAATGATAATGACACACATTTGTAATTTGCAAGCATAAATACTCTGCTATACTAAACACAATTGCATGGGCATAACTATTATGAGCTGGCAAACTGTATTTATGGGAAAAGGTAAAAAAGTAAAGTGTACAAATGCATGTCACTATGGTTAGTGTTATCGTTCTGCTCCAAAGTAGTTGGTAACTAAGATCACTATTGAGAGGGAGAGAGAACTTCAGCAGGTGGAGACTGGTTAAAGCAAATGGGTCAGTGATGATGGGCATTGCCCTCTGGCCTCTTCCCTTTTAATAGTAATATAATAATAATAATAATAATAATAATAATAATAATAATAATAATAAAACATTGTGAGTCATTACAACATGCACAGCCATCCCAATGGATGAAATCTCAAGAAATCTTTCACAAGTGCAGATTGCAAAGAGGAGAACTCTGCATTTATTGAAAAGGGTTTCGATATTTGTGGAGTTCGAGTTGGCTGACACTCACAATTGACTCACTATATTTTGAAATTGTGCATCAGGATGGATAACTGCCTTTTTCTTCTAGAGGCCTGGATCTTCTCAGAGAACTCATTCACATTCATCTGTGTAGTGTTGCTNATTTTAAAACTCATTTGTGGTTCAGTAGACACCAACATGAGCCTATGCACCAAACAGTAGATAGTATTTAGAAAACAGTCAGAAGTTATTCTGGTTTAGGAACCTAGGAGTACTAGAGAACTACTGTAGGTTCTCTTCTGGTGTCTATGACCTCTCCAGACATGGGTAGTTAGCTGGGTTTACAGCAACAGGTATGAATTTCCTCCTATTAAGCAGGCCTAAACCACAATTAGACATCTGTTGCTTAATCCCCAGGATAAAAGTGCCATTATTGCACCATGANGGATATCTTGCCAGCCCAGTGGTTGTGGTTCCTAGGCTTTACAGCTAGGTAGGACTACCAATTGCTTCTTTCTCTTGGCAGCTTGCATAGCAACTACTGACACTATTAGAGCTAGTATTCAAAGGGGAGGCTTCAGGTCAATGCTAGCTCTATTTCTTCAAGTCTTGTGTTTTCAAAGTTTGTCGTGTCTCCAGCAATGGGATCTTACCTTTGTGTTTTGGCAGGCAGCCAAGGGCATCAGCCACAGCTCACGTTTGAAACCTTTTTNTCTTTCTCCACATTCTTCTGTCATATATTTGTGCATATATCTCTTGTGCTGAAAGATAATGCTTTTAGGTGGAGGAGATGGCTTAGTGGGCTAAAGCATTTGCTGCATAGACAACCCTTGGTGACCTGAGTTCAGATCCCCAGAATAAACATAAAAAAGTCAGGGGCAGCAGCATACATCTGTAATCCTGCACTCCTGTGGTGATAGCAGAAGCTGAGGCTNGAGAATTGTCCAGAAGCTTGTGGGTCAACTAGACTTCAATATGTAGAACAGGAGCAGAATGAAGAGAAAGCCTGCCTCAACAGGCTGTCAGGTGAGAACTGACTCTGGAAGTTGTCCTCTGACCTCCACACATGTGCACCCCAAGCACAGGCACACATGCTTGCACACACATGTGCACACACGTGCACACACACACTCACATACACATGCTGCACACATGTAATAATAATAATGCTTTAATATAACAAATGTTCAATAATTAGGTTGACTGTGCCAATAAATAAATTAACTTTAAAATTTAAGTTCTGCTTGAATTTCTGATCTTACTAAATGTACTATGCCTCATGAGTAGAAATAACAGAAAGATTCATGACAGAGTCAGTATTTATTTCTGCACATCAACATGCATTTGGAGGTCAGTTTGGGTCGTGTTCACCTCTCAGTTATTCCTGATGCTCTATGGGCCCATTGTCAAGGTATCACNGGGAATGTTTCCTTCTCATGCTGAGTGGACATTTTGTCAGAATGTTCCTGCTACTGTNGCTCCTGCTGCCTACAAGGTAGAGAGCCATATGTCCCTACAACAATCACAGGGGAAAATAGAACAAATCCTAGAATCCCATCAAGTCAGAATATCAGGTTTTCTAAATGTGCCAGATTCACCCCTCGGATTGAAACTGTTGAAAAGGAATTGCTCGGCTACATTCTAGGACACATCTCCACATCTCACACTTGATACCCAGCGTCTCAGTGGGCAGTCACAGGGAGCAACAGAGGGAATAAGGGCTGGATCCGCTTTCCCTTCTCTCCATTGTTTTAAAATTTCCTCTAAGGTTGATTCTGACACTCAAACTTCAGTTTCTACTGAGCAGAGAGTTGGAAGCATCCCACAGCAACTGCTAGCCNTGCTGCACTATAGGATCTTCAATTAGGTATAACCAGGCACACAAGTAAGGCAGGCAGTGAAACCACAAACCTCCCTTCGTTTGCTTTATCAAATGAAAACAGAAAAAAACTCAGTGTCCCTTCTCCCTGTTGAAAATAGCTACTTGCTTCCAGGCTTGTTACCCACAGGCAGCAGGGTTTGTACTGAACGAGGTGGCTTTCAATCTTACTTCATTATCTCTCACCCTTTTGGATATCTGCCAATAACTTATACAACTGAAAGTGCGCAAGTTTTAAGATAAGATTGTATTTCTCAAAGAAAAGAGACTGTTGCCGTGTTGCCTCATCCTATGTGACGTCATTAAGAAAGAAAGGACTTTGTAATGTTCTACCTTGCTGTCCCCTCAAAACAGCCAGGACTCTACACTGGCAGCTTTAAGATGGTTCCTAGGTACTGGTGTCAAATGCTCTCCATTAAAGTGTCCAAGAACAAGGAATGAAGAGTAGAAAGGAAGATTTTCCTTGAGCCAGCCCACTTCCTTTTTCCTCCCCTATTCTCTCTGAGAAGAAAGTATTTTTCAAAATCACATTTCCTCTCAGGTACTACATATGAACATCAGGCAATACAGCTGTGCTCTGGGAGACTGTGAAACATGTCTTTAGTGTTCAGGTGAGAAAGGAGAGCTGTCAACATACAGAAAGAAACTGGAGATTGTCCTATGTTGCTTCCTAACCCTTTGGTAAAGACCATGACCAAGAGCAGCTTGAGGAAGAAATGATACATTCGGCTTGTATTTCCTGATCACAGTTCACCACTGAAGAAAGCCAAGGCAGGAACTCAGGGCAGAAACCTGGAAGGAGGAGCTGAAACAGAGAACATGGAGAAATACTTACTGACTGGATTATCTTGCTCTTCTCATACCTCCCAGGACCACCTGTCAAGAGGTGGGACGACCTACATCAATCAGCAATCAAGAAAATGCCCACCACAGACATGCCCACACGCCAATCTAATGGAGGCAATTCTTCAATAGAGATTCTCTCTTCCCAGATGTGTCCAGGTTTGTCAAGTTGATAGAACCCATTACCACAGAGATAGGTAACAACTGGTGAGGCAACCACCAGTTCTGAGTGGTCTCTTTCCTCCAGGTTGTATAATCTCTACTACTGGCTAACAACCTCTAAGCATTTTGACTTACAGCAATGCCAATTTATTATTTCTCATGATTCTGTGAGTTGGCTGAACCCAGCTGTGTGGCTCTGCTCCATGGATTGTTAATTGAATACACCGGTATTTGGCTGGCTGTGAAACATCCATGATGGATTCACATGCCTTGCCTTTCCAGTGGGGTTGCTGGATTTTATGAAGATGGGCCTATGTCTCTTTCCATGTAGCCCTTCAATATTCAGTAGCTCATCCTGGGCTTTTAAAAAATGTGTCATGAAATAGGATGTAAACCTAATTGTCTTTTTAATTCTAGGTCCATCATGGCATTTTTGTTTTTGAGTGGCAGATAAATGCATAAAAGTAGGGGGAAATATAGATTTTAAACAAAGAACTACAGGCAACTGCTGAGAGACAGAGAATTAGCCTCTCCCATGGACAGGTCTCTCCCATGGACAAACCTTCTGATGGGTCATCATCCAATATAAAGTGGTCAGCCCTGTGTCATATACACTCAAACAACAATATGAGCTCATCAGGTTGTGTTTATATATCGTGCATACATGTGTATACATGTGTAACAATAATAGTCAAAGAAAAAGGGGGTTTTCAGCCAGGCATAGTAGAGTAGGCCTTGTAACCCTCCAGTTACTATGCAGGTAGAGGCCAGATAATCACAAGTTTGAGACCTGNCTAGGCTATAAAGAAAACTTAACGCCAGCTAGGGCAACTTAGTAAAAGCTTGTCTCAAAATAGAATAAAAAGGAATGAAGGTATAGTTCACTGGAAGAGCATATGTGTAGCATGCCTAAAGCCCTAGTTTAACTGTTGGCATTAGTTTCCCCCTTTACCAGAAGTCCCAGTGAAGTCTTCTTGTACAACATTTCATCCCTTCCCTAAATCTAACAACTTTAGCAATCAACGGGGGGAAGGGGGAGAGTTAGGATGTCATTTGATTTTCAGTTTCTCCAGTGGCTTAAAGCAATACCCAATGGTATAAGTAAGCAGGAAACTAGAAAGAGCTGTGAAGAACTACAAACTCCAAAAACAAAGATTTAAAATGTGGTAGCCCACATCCTTAACCCTAGCACACAGGAGACAGAGGCAGATAGATCTCTCTGGTGGTATTTTATCCATGTCACCCAATAAAATTTATCTCAGGATCAGAGGTAAAAGGTCAGCCACTAGTCTTGCAATGTTAGCACACACCCTTAATCCTATTACCTAGCAAGAGTCTGTTTGGATCTCTGTGAGTTCCAGGTCACACTAAGAACAGAGTCAAGCATGGAGACTCATGCCTTTAATCCCAACATCAACCATAGTATTCTGGAGGTCTATACAGACAGACANNAAGTGATGTAACTAGGCTGAGAGAGCCAATGGGAGAACAGAACAGAAAGGAATATAGGTGTGGAGATAAAGGAAGTAGCTCACTCTTTTGGAAGCAGCATCGTTGTGAGGTGAGACTGGTATCTGTTCCTAATTCCTCTGATCTCTGTCAGACTTTCACCCCTATCACTGGCTCCATGTTTTATTTAACAAGACCATTTAGAAATTCATTTACAGATCTCTATGAGTTCAAGGCAAGCCTGGTTTACAAAGCTGTGGGGGTCTCTGCAAAAACCACGGACAGTAGAGTAACAATCCATTTGAGGCAAGAAGGCTGTCTAGTTTAAGATCACTCAGTAGCCTATTGGTTCAAACTTCAAGAGTCTGACAACAGGCAATTTATTTTAGGCATATGTAAGCACAACACAATTTGGAAAAAAGGTTTCCTGGTGATAATTAACTCAATTACGCGTGCACAATAAAGCTCAAGACATGACTGCATCTAAACTCTTTGTAAAGTACACATGATATCTTCCATAAAGATGGGCTCTATAGCTTGACTACATGTGACATCTTAAGGGCCTGGAGTCTTGATCATACAGAGAGCTCAAAGGTCACCAGGTTATTAACCACCTCCATTCCCAGACTTCTGGGCAGAAAACAAGCTATACATCTCTCCATCTGAAGAGACAACCCTCCGTGTTTAATATTCCTCTTTCCCCTAGTGATTATCTGTGACTACAAAAACCTCTGCGCCTCCTACAGAAGGCAAGTTCTAGGCCAACCAGGGCTACATAGGGAGACCCTGTCTCTAAAAACAAAGCAAATAAAAAATAAAACCAAAACATGAATTCCAGATATATAGAACAGCCAAACTTATAAGTGAATATCAAGAAGAGGAAGAGGAGGAAGTGGAGGAGGAAGAAGAGAGGCAGCAGTAGAGACAGGGAAAGCAGCTCTCTAACTTGTGTTTAGAGCAATAAGGGTAGCCACATAATCCAATGCAGAGCTCTCCATAANTGAGTCGGTGTCTCAGTACTCAGGCTTCAAGCTTAAAGATGGTAACTGACTAAAGACCCCAAATAACCCTGACAGAACTTTGAAAGTGATGGCATTTAAATTCATTAGGACCACAAGCATTTAAAAAAAAAGCTACAAAATTGTGTGTTAGATGAGTGTTTGTGAAACTATGTAAATGTGACATTTCTGCAGAGGCTTTATTTAGTTGAATCCATGCTGTCCCACAAATAAAAATTTTCATATGAAGATTAGATAATAGTTGATATTTGATACTTTATATAAAATCTGGCATAGGGAGTTTTTGTCACCATCCATTAAATAAAAATNTATGTTCAAGTTCACTCACGGAAATAAAACTTCCTACAACTTTTATATAACCCAAGCAATTACCAAGTAGCTGCTATTTGCGATCCTGTTCAAGAATCAAACTTAGTAGTAACTAAAATATTCTAGTAGTGACACACATGCAATTGGATGCTCACTGTGACATTTTCAAGATAATTATTAACTTTTATTTAATATCAACTTGAAGAAGACTTTCTTGTATATTTTAGCTTCACAGGGTTACTATAACAAAGTACCACAAATCAAGGATCTTAAACAATTGCAATGTACCATTAATGTCTGAAATAAGGTGATGGTAGGGTTAGTTCCTTCCTAGAAATTCAGAGGTAGAATCTTCCAGCTGTTAAGAGTGGTCCAAGGTCCCCACAGTCCACTAGATCGTAAATGCCTTGCTCAAATCTCTGTCTTTATTTTCACCTGCTGTTACTTTTGTGTGCTGTGTATTTGTATATCCTGTCATTTTACAAGGACATTAATGCTTGCATCGGGGGCCCACCCCAATCAGGCTGACTTCTTCTCAAGTTTCATCTTATATCCTAATTATTTGTGGGAAGATGGTATTTCCTCATACTAATATAGGTAGATAGGTAGATAAATAGACATAAATAAATAGAGAGACAGACAGGCATAAAAATGTAAAGATAAATGTACTATTAGTCAATTATGAAGTAAAGCTCTCTTTGTTTAATAGTTTAGAATCAAAGTACATTGAAATAGATGTCCTTTAACCAAAAATTCTCGTTTGCTTTAAAAAATATGCATAGAAGCAGCCTTGACTTTACTAAGAAACTATTTTAGTAAAGAAATGTTTCAAATGCCACTATTAAGAATTTATTATATAGTATATGTATTTGGTATTAATATTATTTATTGTCATGTATTTAGTCATACATGATACCTATGAACTTGTTACTNTTAACAAGTCATGCTGTCCTCACTCTGTTTGTACCTGTTATCTTCTTTACTATTGGATGTGAACATTACTTAGTCATGTACTCCACACCCGAAGCATATTATAGTTCTATAATTCCCTCCTATGAGCAGACAAGCCCCACAATTGTTAAGGACACTAGTGGAAAGGAATTAACAGTTCCCTTAAGCACTATGTAACCCATCCATTGACGTCACTGTAACCTTAACTGACATCATTGAGAGAGAACACTAGAGGAAACAGCAGTGATGTGCTAAGTTTATAAATTGACCATTTTAAAGAAGAAATTATAGCTTGATATAATTTTGTACAGCCCTAAATATATAATAATAGGAATGCCCAGAAGAGTGATAAATAGGAGAGAAAAGGGTACCATGAATGCAAGAGAATTCTTAATCTGTGAAAGGAAAAGCCTGGTCTAGAGACAGTCTATAGTACTTCAATCTGTTTATCCAAGTTCCCAATTAAATTTAACCAAAATAAATAGTGCAAAATAAATGAATCAATCAATAAATAAATAAGAAAGAAAAGAAAAGAGGACTGCTAACTCAGGATTTCTGATGTCAGCAGGGAGAGGAAATTCAGTATCACACAGTATAAGATTTTAGTTGCAATTGTTCTCTGTTATAGAATCAATGAGAATGAGGATGAGACTCACTTGTGATATATGCCATTCTCAACAGACTGATGTACAGCACTGCGATTCAGGCAGCAGTCTTCAGCATCAGATGTATAGTCTGGTTTCTTGGGCAATTAATATTTACTGAGGCTCCCCTAGTTCTCCAAGCACCAGGATAACAGCAGCAAGGGAAAAATACAAGGTTCCTGTTCTTGAAAAGCCAACTATCTGTACAAGGTGATAGGAAGTTTAGAATAACATCAACAAACAAACAGATAATACTGAGTAGAGCAAAACTCGAGCAAAAATAAAAATAATATAATTGAGTACTGTGGGTACAACTGAATGTGTTGGCTACATTAGGTGAATGTCAAAAAAGGTTTGTTTGAGGAAGTAACTTTGAATAAGAACCTAAAAGAAGAAAACTTCGAAAACAAATATCAGACATGGGAGTTTCCTATCTGTAATTTAAGACACAAGACAGCTTTGATGATCCTAGGTACAAATGAACAAGAAGCATTGAGCACTGACCTAGTGTGGGCAGCCATCTTCCTGATGAGCTGTCCTTAATCTGGAAGTCTAGACCAGGGTTAGCTTTGAATTTTACTGCCATTAACACCAATTTCTCAAATAGACCAAATGAGTATACTAACTCTCTTTTCTCAGTGTCACTTTAATTGGATCTATCCCTTTGGATTGTTCCAAACCTGGGAGTCTATAGAAATGGTTATTGTCACTATCTTTTAAAATTTAAAAAAGATCCCTCAATTAACTGGGCAAATAGTACAATAGTATGTAGGTAGCCAAATTCACACTTAATGTATCTAAAGATTTAGTCTACCATTAACACATATTCTGCATTTCAAGACATTTTTTAAGCAATTTATTCAGAACTCCCCAGGGACTATGGCCTTGTCAATGCCACTAGCTTGGTTGGCTACAGTGTTAATTCCATCAGANCCATTGAACCAAGTGTTAGTGTATGTGGAGAGAGTTCATGAGTCAGTTGCCAGCACAGAATCCTTCCTGACATAGGAAGGCATATGATCTCAACTTCTGAGTGCAGACAGTGCAGATTTCTAGCTGAGTGGTTCCTGACAATGGTGTCCTCTGAAACATAATGCCTGGCCAGGAGCCAATGGCTATGCCACCATACAAATCACTGTTCATCTGACTCCAGAGTGCCTCTCTGCAATGATAGCATGAGTTCTCAGTCCTGGTGTTCCACAAGATGTTACGTTGGCTCTTTTATTTTTTCATGGATACTCAAACTGAAATTTTTATTGAGACAATTTTCAGGAAATAAGAGGTGATGGCTGCATTAAATAAATGAAGGGAGTTTTAATGTAATTTCAAAAACAGCTTTGTTATTTTCCATTTCCCATTAGGACAAAATAACTCTGTTTTTGAAACCTGGTTTCATTAATTGTTTAAAAGATATTTTCAGTTTAAATTTCTCATATAATTATGGAACTAAAACAGCTTGATTCAAACTGTTAGCTAATGATCCATATATCATTTTAGTAATTGCAAAATTTAGGCATCTTGCAGAAGACGCATCAGTTTTGTGGGGATTTATATAGACATTCAAATGGCGAAAACATACTGATATTTTTTAACCAATAAATTATACTACTTAAAATTTTATTACAATGTTCTTTTCCTCTAATATATTATAAAAATAAAAATTAGTGATTATTAGAATATGTGATCTTCCATGAAAAGTTGCATATAATTATCTTTTTAATGGTTAAAAATAGATACAGCTATTACAATCAATCCATATTATATAAAATGGAAATTGATATAAATGAAATCTAAGTTTTATAGAGTAGTTCTAGTCAATAAGAATTATACACTAGTTAAACTGTTGAACCAAACTTCTTCTCCAACAACGAAATAATCTGCCAANTTTAAATGCCAGCTTCTTCTAGGAATAACTTTTCTAAGGGCTTTAACATTAACAGATATAAGCATTTTCAATGGTAGGAACAGCAATTGCTCAAAAGGAACACAGAACTCAAATACTGTAAAAAGCACCACACAGAAAAACCATAAGAAATATTTTTTTTCATGGATACAGCCAAAGGTATCAGAATTTTTTCTTTCTTTTCTTTCTCTTTCTTTTTAGATTGGTCTTCACGGAGCAAACTATTTTCTTATTAGTTCCATGTAAGAATTAAGCAAATGTAAAAACTGTAAAAGTCTCTTTAAAATATGGTTAACAATTCATAAAAGAAATGAAGGAGATAATTTAAAGGATTTCTTATGGCTTGAAAATGCCTTCCAAATATTCATTAAACATTTAAGTGAGTAAATGTGTAGAATATGTTTCTGACATTGGCGCTGGTTCGGTGGTATTTCTCCCATCAGATGGAAGTGCTATGCGTTATGCAGAGTGCATGCAGTTCATTCATGCATAAACAATATCATTTTCATAAATTAAAACCTCCCCTGCAGAAGGAACATCTGTGCCTGCCTTTGAATAAAAGATGGTGGCATGCGAGTTACTCCCTGACTGACTGAAAGAATCCCTATGCTTTAGAGTGAAATTATAAACACAAAATGAAAAACAAAAAGAGTGAAATACGACCTTCATCCTTCATTTCTACCTTTAATGAAACCCACAGTCTGGCTTTCTTTGCTTTCTGTTTTAAATGTTGAGGTTCTTCAACCATTCTCGGTTCTTCGGTTCACTATAGCAACAGTTTTTAGTTTGCATGGAGATGTCTAATTNTAATTACAGGTGAAATTGAGCTGCTTAATAGATCAGATCTGATCTGAATGTTCACTTCATGATCTCCTGTTCTGGGAAGCTGGAAGTATTCAAATGTCAGCATTATGTCTCTCAAAGTCAGAATGGGAGAAGAATCCAGGATAGGGGGAGCAACAGCTTGATTCCAAAAGAACCACTCTGATTCATTTGGAAAGAGACTGTTGTATTTGGGATAAAGTTGGGACCAACTTAAATGTAATTTCTGTATATGATGCAGGCTGGTGGAAAACATGTGTAAATGATGTATCTTAAATTACACTCATTTTTTTTGAACATTGAAATATCCCTTACTGCTACTGTCACAGCTTGATGTGGCCCCATTGGCAATGTTATTACTGTGGCTAATTGTTCCTGTCCATTAGATTACTCACATTTTTCTGGAGCAGCTTGCTAAATGAGGTCAGCTTTCTGGAACCCTTAAATCACCAATGAGCGGGAGATTAAAGGAACATGGTTGGGAAGGGAGGTAGGCATCCAATGTGGCATCCGAATCAGAGAAGGAACAATGGAGTTACTAATGACAGTAATCAGGGAACCACAGTAGAGCCAGGGTACAACTGCCAAATGTTGTTCCCTAGGAATCCAGACTGTCAGTCATTTCTCATGGGAAGGGAAATGCCAAACTATTTTTCAAGTGGACTTACCAATGGACAGAAGTTAAGTTGTGGGGTGTGTGTGTGTGTGTGTGTGTGTGTGTTTATGAAATCAAAATTCAAAATACTAGGGCTGCAAAGGAGACAGGGAGCATTATACCTTCCTAAAAAAGAATACAAACAGTATATTCTTATGTACAAAAAGAAAATCACTAACACCTTTGTGGAAAAATTATTGAAGTGATCCCAAGACACTTACAGAACAATTATAAAATGCCACATTTTCTGGGAATTTTGCAATTAATTAATTTCCCTATAATATCAGATATATAATTTTTGAAATTCTAGCACTGTTTTGAAGGAACAGTGCTATTAGTTCCTTCAAAAATAGCTTTTGAAGGAAGCTATTTAGTTTAGGAAAACATACAGGTAACAGAACACTAAAAAAATATGTAATTTTTTGTTTTAAATGTATAAACTAATTAAGCTAAGGTATTTTGCGGTCTTTCTGGCTAATAACTAAGTAAATATACCTTAAAAATAAGAGAAACTTCTGATAATCATTTCAATAAATGGTAACAAACACACAGG
>LZPO01017858.1:37548-47917 GCA_001675575.1 Neotoma lepida | reverse complement strand
ACCCTGCAGCACAGCTGTGCTTGTCTTCTTAGAAGTGAACATGAACTTCAGAAATTGCTTATGGAATATTTAGAATTAGTAAGGGACATTTCAAGAAGTTTCCAGAGAACTTAAATAAGTTATAAATTAACAGCAACCTTCTTATACACATGTGCCTGTGTACTATAAATGTTATAAAAGTATAAAAAAGTGTATACACACACACACACAGAGATATTAAGATTTCAATAGTTCAAGAGATTTGGATAGAGGTGGTCATTGTCAAGGAAAAATATGAATCTAATATTTTATACANGTATTAAACTATAAACAGAAGACATCCATACATTCTATAAAGAAGGAAAATAAGTCACTATGAATCCTTCTCCAAAGAAAATTAAGGTTTCATACAGGAAAAATGAACAAAATTTCCATGAAAAATATAATAAATAATCCAGGAACAGTGGCATATTCCTGTAATCCCAGGACTAGGGAGGCAAAGGCAGGTTGATTTGGAGTGTGAGGCTGCTGGGTTGCATAGTCAATTCCAGGCCAGACAGGTCGCAGAGAGATACTGTCAAAAACAATAAAAATAAAATAGACTTTATACTTACTGGAAAGTAAAAATAATAACTGAGAAAATGTCAAAAATACAAAATTTGGCAATAGCACAAATACACATAGGAGATATATATTAAAATATGTATATGTGAGAAAAATATTAATTTATGAACTGAGAATAGATTCCTAATTTGATTAAAAGAAAAAAGTTGAATCTGTTTTCTGTTACATATCAAAATGCATGTTGATTTCATAAGTATTTCAAACACAAATTTTGACAGCNTTAGACATAAACAATATGTGGGGATATATTTTCAGAATAGAATAGGGAAAAACATCCTCATGAGTTCAGGAGAATGGGTAAATTCAAGTAGATAAGGGCCAGCAATTGCTACACTGCAGAAAGGGAAAGATCAGACAGTGAAAATACACATGAAAACATTGGAAAATATCTAAAACTGTAAAGCTTATACCAAATGACTTTCCTTGTCCTTGCCATATTGCATGTTTTGGTAAGTGGCTCTGTAAGATCAAGATTAAGGGTCAGAATTCAGGCTACTGAGACAGGACAGGATGCTTCTAGTGTTGAGAGATGAAGGGGCTACTTAGCTAAGTTTTATCCTAAGAGAGATACAAACTAAAACTAGGGTGTCACACTTGTTACATGTCAGATTAGTAAAGGACCGTTTGCAATTTCAAGGAAATGATATTCTCTCTTACTTCAAATAGGAATCTAAACTGGCTTATGTCTATGAAAATATGGGGGAATTACTATTAAATTTTGAAACTGGACAATCTCTTGACTTGGCAATTTTACTTCTATGGATTTCATACTGCTGACAAAGTCACATGGGAAATTATGTGCACACAAAGATATTCATGAAACAATAATTTGATAGTAAAGGTTTATTAAATTCCAAAATGTCCATGAACAGAGGAAGATAAATGGTAATACTGTCTTACAATTGAATACTGTGCAANAAAAGAGAAAAAAAGAAAAGGATC
This sequence comes from Neotoma lepida, assembly GCA_001675575.1. Classification (NCBI taxonomy): domain Eukaryota; kingdom Metazoa; phylum Chordata; class Mammalia; order Rodentia; family Cricetidae; genus Neotoma; species Neotoma lepida. The sequence continues at coordinate 46,372 of LZPO01017858.1, read as the reverse complement.
ATTCTCCATAAACTATATGAAAGACATCCAAGAAATATCATTATATGTAAAAAGAGAAGTAGAAAAACATTTGTTTAGAAACTGCTGTTGTTTCTGTTTTAAGAAATATAGAAATACAGAGATCTAGTCAGAGACTAATATGACATGGAAACACTGACTAGTAGAAGTAGTTACATTTGATGAGAAGGAGGGGGCAATGAGCAGGATGGGAGATCTTCTGTTCAATGCTTTATTCCTGAAACAGTTCAGATCCCTGCTACCTGAGCGCATTTGCCCAATAACAGAACATGCATAGAGCAGTTATCACAGCATCAAAACACAGATGAAAATTTCCCATTGTTTGTCACACAGTGGCCACTGAGAAGTCACAATATGACCAAGCACACCTGGAAATACCCTTGTAAATCCATCCGTACTAGGAGGCATGCTGAAGTGTCATATGAAGGGCACAAAGTCATATACAGTGGACAAAACTCAGTAGATGACTCTGTTGCTAGCTTGCATGTGACCATACTTTTGGTTGCTATTTTAAAGTATTTTCCCATTTATTTAAAAAATGTATGTGAAAGAAAAAAACGATACATTGGCTGAGGCCTCTACTATTTATGTTTTCTCTCTTTCTTGACTGCCTCTGGGACTATGTGGAGTGAGTGAAGTGTGATAATCAAACCAAGATGACATTGACTGATTAACACAGTTCTCAGAATGTCCCTTGTAATTAGCTGGCACCTGAATGTGCTTAAGGAATGTTTTGATGAGCAAGAAATTTCCTGCTTACTCAGTTAACAAAGGTCACACAGATTTTAAGAGAAACCCCTTTTTCTCCATCATCCTTCCTGTTCAGTAGTGGCTTTCCAGGTAGAATTATTGAGCGCCTCCCATGGTGACCAATGTCATCAGGTTTTTCCAACACTTTTTAGGCTGTGGGTAGGGATCTTCCAACCGCTATTCCTTGTGGATGCCCCCTGTACTTTTCTCCTAAGCTCGGAAAAGACCTGGCTTTGGTGGGGATTCCCTGGAGAGGGGTTCTGACTTTCAGACCTTGGACTTTCTCCACAGTCCAGAAAACACCTGGCTTTGGTGGGGGTTCCCTGGAGTGGGGTTCTGCATTTCAAGTCGTGGACTTTCTCCACAGCCTGGTGTGATGAGGCGAGCAACTGACCTTTCTTTACCTCCAGTTTACTGCAAAACCCTTCTCTCAACCTTAGGACTAAACGCTTATGAATTTAGAATACTCATGTATTTTTCACCTGTGAGGAGAATCTGGTGACCTTTTCTCTGTTCTCCACCTCTAAATTCACTCCAAAAAAAAATCTGTGTCTTAATGAGAAAAAATTATATCAATCAGGCTGAATTTCTTATGCTTAATTGCTCAGCTTACTTACTGCTGTCTTCCTGGGGGTAGACTTCCCACCATGGTAGCTAAAATGTTTGAAATTAACNAGGAAAGTACCAGAGCAAATTCCTGGAACTTCNTTAGTTTACTGGTAATGAATTAACACAGTTTTCTTATACACAAAAGCCAAACTTATTTTGGCATTTGAACTTCTACCTCAAGGTCAAAGGAGAAAAATGAAAATGGGGAAATAGTCAGAGAAGGGACAGGAAAGGGGGGGACTATATATATTTCTGTATAGTACTGTATTATGAGTGAGTGCAGGTACACGCATGCCATGGCATATGTGTGGAAACCACTAGACAACCTCAGGTATCACTCCCTACTTTTTTATCCTGTCTGAGGCAGGATCTATTTGTTGTAGGCCACTGCATAGAATAGCTAGGTTGTGAGCCTCTGTAGAGTGTCCTAACTCCACCTCCCATCCTATCATAACACTGGGATTATAGTCTTGTGCTACTACACTTGGCTGTATGCATCCTCTGGGGAATTCAAACTCAGGTCCTCTTGCATGTGTGACAAGCGCTTTACCCACTGAACCACCTTCTCAGTGCAGGGAGAGTCCACTTTTTATCCCAGGTCTCAGAAGGCTGGCTTCCCTGCAGGCTACCATCTCAGTAGCTGTCTACCTTACAAGCACTTATCAGAGGAATTTTCAGGATCAGTTATGTCTTGAAGAACCAATTGGAGGAGACTGGATGCTGGACTGTGAACTGCCTTGGTTTGATTTCTGCAGTTAGTCAAGTGGTATGAATGTTTGTGGATAAAGTTTTATTGGCATTTTGTCCCTACCTGGGGACATTCCTGGCTAACAACAGCAGAATCAAGTGGTTACCCTAGAGACCATGTTTCGTTGAAAAGCTAAAGTATTTACTTAATGGTTTTTTATAGATACAACTTGCTGACCTTTTCTCTGCATTTCAAGAAGCCTATGATAATTCTTTACATTTATTGTAGCTGGAGGCACTCATTCTCCTGAGAAGTACCCATATCCCCAGGTCATTCTGGGTGCAAAGCCCCGCACTACCTTGTTGTTCATCCCTCTTTTTTTAAAAAAAAAGATTTATCTATTTATGATGTGTACAGTGTTCTGTCTGCATGTATGCCTACTTGCTAGAAGAGGGCACCAGATCTCATTATAGATGACTGTGAGCCACCATGTGGTTGCTGGGAATTGAACTCAGGACCTCTGGAAGAGCAGGGAATTGAACTCAGGACCTAGCAGCCAGCAGCCACTGCTCTTATCCTCTGAGACATCTCTCCAGCCCCAGTAATTCATCCCTCTTATCTGCAATAACAGACTTAGGATGGAAGAGGCTCCCCTAGGTAATGGAAGAAGATTCTGGATTTATGAGCAGGCCTCAGGAAGTTGTCTAGGGTTGATGTTACCTTGTCAGCTTCTCACCTCCCAGATGAACACATTTGCACAAGTTATTTACACTTTCTTGTAGAGAAGTTACAAAATCTTAATGAGGCATCACACTTGAAGCTCTCTGACACACAACAATGATCTCTTAATACTACTTAACATTTTTCCTTAGGCAACAACAACTGTGCTGTTTGCTACATGGCCACAACATCTTAGATAGCACCTTTGGATGAAAGATGAATGTCTAATCCCAGACCAGGTGTATCTGATCTATAGCCTGCCTGATGATTAGGTTCCCAAGTTCAAAGCTCTCGGCTACACAATGTGGCTGTTGTTTAGGGTGAATACCTGCATCCAGGTGTACCATGGAAAGTCTGAATACACATCTTGTTGTGGTCTAAATATTTATAGATTTCATTATTTTATTTATTTATTGGTTTATTTATTTATTTTTACTTTTGGACAATAAGCCACACAGTCATTCCATCCCTGCTGAATCATGACTACCTAAAACAGCTTGAGGAGGTAAGCTGAGGATAGGAGAAATGAGAAATGTGCTTTAGATAAATAGAGTGGATTGTGCTGCCTGGAATCCTGGGGTTTTCTTAGTGGGGTACCCTTCTCTTCTGTAGAATTGTTAATTCCAAGACATTCTAGAATATAAATGAGACCCCTTGATAATAGTTATTCTGGAAAGAGGGGAGGATAGTTAAAAATATAACAGGATTTGGAGGAACATGTGGATAAAAAAATCAAAACCCCAAGATACAAAGTCAAACATGAAAAATACTCAAGCCATTGTATGACGATTCAGCAATGCTGAAGTATGAAAGTATGGGTTTTGGAATTGTACAAGCAACAGCTCGGGACTAAAGGAATATAGATTCCACTCTAGCTGGACTGGCTGGGGAGGAATCAAAGCTGAGGGATAGGCTTTTTGTCCAAGTAAGGTCTATTAGGGAATGAGCCTAGCTACAAAGCCCCAAGTTCCAAGGCCCTAATTCCCATGTCCTGAGTCTCCAGACCCAACTAAGTCAACAAGCCAGTGTCCATTTAAGAGCAGTGAGTCCAGTTGTCATGTAGTTGCAGCCTGGACTGGTAGCTCAGGGAGAGGGTGCATAGTCTAGCTGGTGGTCACTAGGGAGTCAGCCACACTCACTGTAACTAGGCTCCTAGAAGTGAGGAGACCCCATTCCACTGTCTTGTGTGATGCCCTTGGAGAAATTTCTGGTCTCCAGGTAAAGTTACTCAAGCTGAGGAATGCCTCCTCTAGAGCATCCTCCAGGAGAAAGAAGCAAATGAGCAGAAGGAAAGCTTAGGGGAGAATTGAGTAATCGCAGAGTATGGGGGAAAGGATGACCTGGCAAGAAGGGACAAGGCTAGCAAGCTAAGAACAGAGGTTGGTGACCTCAAGTCTTTGACTATTGAGATGAGCCTGACGACTGTTTGCCCAGGATGATTTAGAAAGAGCCTTGCATGTAAACACTGCAGTCTACCTCTCTCAGGCCAACTGACAAATAATTAACTGTATTCTATTGCTAGCAGTTTTAACTTTGAAGTCAGTTAAGGCTGTTCCGTGTTGCCCAGAAGTGAGGATGTGTATTGAGATAAGAGACAGCTAATTGCATTTATTCTTGCACTTACCCTATGCCTTTCAGCTCTTGTTAGCTTTGGGCCAGGAAGGAATGGATAATTATATTTATTGTCATCAGCTTACTCTCTAGCTTTGCAGTCAGTTTAAAGCCCTGCCATGGGTGCATGTTTGACCCCAAGTTACTCTTTTGGTTTATCTTTAACTACCCAGTGACAAGCAGTTATTGGAATGCCAGATGAAATGTTAGTGTTTCAAAGTTTCCTGGGCCTCCTTGAGAATCCTTTTCTCATTTCCCTAACACATCGCCTACCCTAGTGATTTAGCAAAGATGTCTGAATCTATGTTTAATATGGGGGCAGGTGAATTATAATTTATTATCATATCAAGCCACAGGTTGCCAAAGACCTTGAACATGGCATGAGCTACAGTTGACTTCCATTAAGAACTAGTATAATGAAAGTCTTAGACTGTTCCTTCTTTGACAATGAGCTTCAGTGGATTTCTGTTAAGAGGTACTATAATGAATGTTCTAGGCTGTTCCTTCTTTGACAATGAGCTACAGTGGACTTTTGTTAAGAGGTAGTATAATGAATGTTCTAGACTGTTCCTTCTTTGACAATGAAGAACTTTCTTTGGCAACAGAAAGGAGCCTGTCTGGGCCCTTCCACTCAGGGGTCATTTTTCTACAAGGTCAGTAAAGGAGATGAGGGCTGATGAGTTAGCTCTATTGGTAAAGGGCTTACTGTGGAATCATAAAGGACCTGAGTTCAAGCCCCAGGAGCCACTTGATGAAGTCAGGCATGGTAATGTGACCTGTAATTTCAGTCTAGGCAGACAGAGACAGGAGGATCCCCTATACTGGCCAACCAGGTAGCCTAATTAGTGAGTTTGGGGCAGTGAGAGTTCCTATCAAAACAAAATAAAGCACAAAACAAGGTGGGCAGCTACTAAGTAACAACATGACACCAGAGGCTGACCTCTGACATCCCCACTTATGAGCACAAGCATGAACACACACACACACACACACACACACAACACACACACACACACAAGAATAGACATGCACATACATGTGCAAACACAGAGAAAATACAAATGACAAAATGGACAGAGGCAAGAAGGAGACATGAAGGAGGGGGCATGGAGAAGAGAAGGAGGAGGCAGGGAGAAGAGAAGGAGGAGGTAGGAAGAAAGGAGAGGAGGAGGAGCCAAGATGTGGTTCATAGTCAGACATTCTTTTCCTGTAAGAAGTTCTGTGAGGAGAGCTTTTCAGACTCCCAGATGGAACCCACCTGGATAAGCAAGGATAAAATGTTATACACAAGGTCAAATCCAATCATGTATTATTAGAGAACTGGGATGCTAGTCCAGCTCCTTATTAAACTGACCACCACATACACATATTTGCAGTTATATTTACATCTGCTGCGGTAGAGGTTAGAAGTGAATCTTGGGTACAAACTGCTCTGATATTCTTGTACAAAGATGAGACAAAATCTTACCATTTTGATGCATTGCAACCAAAACAAATGACCACAACAAGGGTATTCTGCAATCACCAGTGCTTCCTTGTTGTCCCCAAATGTCCAACCAAGGTCCAATTTTCTGNTTTTCCTATTCCCCATCCCACACAGAACTTTGATCATTTGTGGAGAATGTCTTAGTCCTCCATGGCTTGCCTAGGCCATGCTGTTTGGTCTGCATAGAGCGGAGGGAAAATGCTTAGGTAAATGAGGAAAGAAGTTGGGGAAAGTAGGAGATGGACAATGGCACAGGCCTGCAGGCGCCATGTCTTGGGCTGAGGCTCGCCTTCCACCAAGAAGACCATAGGTGTGCCCAATTGCTCTCAAGCTGAGTCTGTTGGTATTTAGACCCAGCCAGGATCCAGACCAGAGTGCTTTGGACAGCATGCTTCTCACACAGACCATAGGATTTCTGCTTGAGAAACAGGCTCATATGAAGTCAATATGAAGGGCCAATATTTGGACACCTGGATCCAAAATACCTCCAAGAAGGTTGCTTGGTAAGTAAATGAGATGCAAGGGCTGGTGCTTCACCATTTAAAACCTCATTGCCTAGGTAGTAAACACCTCATTCAATGTTACTACCAGCTTTGAAAGGGCCAGGGATAGATATCTTTGATTTATCTATAATCTAGTTGCAGAGAGGTATTCTCCGTGATTTTCTCCCTAAGGGTCAGGTGACTTACTCATGGCAGGAGAAGCAGTGTCATTTCCCTCCTGCAAATGTCAAGATTGGTGAATCATTTTAGACTTGGGAGAAATCAGTTATTTGAAGTAGTGGTAGCCGGACTTCACAGCCCCATTTAGACTTTGACTCTTTATGTGACTAACAGAGAGACTTCTAACAAAAGTGATGTTTAGTAAACACAGGAATGGTCACAAGTGAAAGATAAGAAACCTTTGGGGCTCAAGATAACCCATTCCCATGTATATTAGTTAAAGATCCACCAGGCTTATCTTTGTGGCCATTCAGGTGTTCCCTGGGGCAGCATCACTGGTATTTAGATGCCATATTCAACTTGAGAAAACCCCTCACCAAGAAGAATAAGTTTGCTTCTAGCTTTCAGGGCAGCTCTTGAACAAGATCTTAACTCCCAGATGTCTAAGACTGAATATGGTCAAATTTCCGTTCCTTCTCCATGAAGGAGTTGTTTATTTGCACCATCCCCTCTCTGAGATCTTGCATGGAAGAACTACATATACGCTGTCATATTCCTGTTTTTAATACAAACTCCTTATGAATCTGTGTCTGCACATACCTAGGTGTGAGACATCTACATAAAGCGTGGCTTTTATGTCTTGACCTTTTCTAAATAGTGGAAGGAAAGTGTGAGGGTCCACGTAAATCATTTGTGCTTAAAGATAGAAAGGGCCTTTTGACCAGGGGCTCATTAATCATCATCTCTTAGGTACACATTGCCTATGACCACTTTCCACACTGCTGCTTCATCCCTCCAGCTCCCCATTAGAGTTTTAAGTCACCCCATGAAATTTCCNTCCAGAGAGGTCTAGATTTGAGCTTCCTTGTTTATAGGAGAGCAGGGGCAGTAACTGAAGGAACTGGTTAAATACTTCAGAAGATGTTAAAGAAGAGTGGTAGTTCGAAGCTAATTGACTTGTTTAGGTATAGTGGGGATGGGCAGAAATCATGCCAAATAGAGAAAAAAAGTAGTTGGTGTCCATTCAGAGAAAATTATCCCTCCACCTTGGTCAGACCCGTGAAGTTGGCAAGAGTGAGCTGGGACCTCAGACAGCATCTGGCATGCCATGTCTGGATCCCACGGTGAGCAGTAATAATAAGGATGACGAATCATGCACAGCAGGTTTGCACAGGTTGGAGAAGAGTGGGAAGCAAGCCCAGTGTGGTAGAGGATTTGCAGAACACAGACTGCTTAGGGTGAACCCCTGCAATTACTGCAAGGGACTTGGAGGGCTATTAATTTTTAGCAGTCAGGCCTGTGGGTGCCCGAATGCCATAATTAGGTCATTAAAAAGTAGATGTGATAGAACTTTATATTGAACCAAACGCTTCCTCAACAGGGGTCACGGAATAAAAACATTTTTTGATATTAAAAGGATATGAAATCTCATTTTATGCACAGATACTATCTGAGTAATCTATGCATCTTCATAGTTACAAATGAGCATGTGCCACAGGCTGAGAAAATGGAATATAGTCTCTTTCTGCAGATCCCAGAGATAATGGGAAACACATTACTCTCCATTTCAAAGCAGGTTCTAGATAAGCTAGGCAATAGTTCTAAAAGAAGCAATGCCACACCTGTCCACCTACCACCAGATTCTGAGAAGTTGGAGAGGTCTTGCCAGTGCGAGCTTGAGGTTGTCATGTATAGTCTCCTGTCCTGTGAGTCTCGAATGGGTAAATCTGTGGAGAGGTTTATTGGGAGGATTTGACCTTTGTGCCTGGAGCCCTTGCTGCTGTCTGACTCAGTTTCAGGAAAGCTCTGGAGGATGGGTTTGGCCTTACTAGTGGGAGTCATGAAGTNGAGGAGATCCACGGTTGGAAGACTGGAGCCCTTTAAGGAACAGCAGCCAATGAGGGTCAACTGGAAGGATATGTGGAAATGGGAGTCCAGGGCGTGTTTGTAAGGGACTGGAATTGAGTTTACTTGCCTCTGTGGGGGATCTTTTGGGTGTATGTGTGTTTGCCAGGATCTTCCTATGATATGTGGAGGTCAAACATCAACTTAGGATATGTGGAACCAGGCATCAATCCACCCTCATTTGTTCAAGACTGTCCATTTTCCTCCCTTCCTTCTCCCCTCCCTCCTTTCTTCTTCCCTCCCTCTTTCTTCTATCCCTCCCTCCCTTCCTCCTTCCCTCCCTCCCTCCTTCCTTCCTCCTTTTGCTCCCCATCTTTCTTTCTTTCTTTCTTTCTTTCTTTCTTTCTTTCTTTCTTTCTTTCTTTCTTTCTTTCT
>LZPO01017857.1:13063-25447 GCA_001675575.1 Neotoma lepida | reverse complement strand
CACGACAGCACAGCGTGCTTTGGCTGTCAGTGTGGGGTGACATCGAAAAGTCTACAGGACTAGCTAGCCACCCTTGTCAGAACATCTACAAGTGGAACAGGAAAAAAATCAATACCTTTACATCTCCCCTCACTTTTCCTTCAGACTGGGATATTTTAGTGTATTGGTTACATTTATTTTTGTTTGCAGTATCTAAGCTCAAGGCCATTATTTAAAGTGTTCAGAGCTGACACATCCCAAATAAACGAAGCTGCTCACCTCCGTTACCAGCTCTCACTTAATAAAATTAATCTGCCCAAGTAAATAGAAGCACGCAAATTTGTACTGAGACTGCATCAAGGATTCACGCTTGTGACACAAATAGACAACTAGAAATTCTTGACGAGAGCTCAAATGCCTTTTAATATCGGAGTAAAAATCTGAAAACCGAGAGTCTCACTAAAATGGATGGGAATGGAGCAGATGCTGAAGCAGGCACGGAAGAGAGAAGATTCTTCTTCTCCCCTCTTGACTGTTTCACCCACAGAGGACTAAAGATTCGGAGAAAATCGGTAATCATGGTGGATGTCATTAACGTAGTCCCAGTAAAGGTGCCTGCATGGAAATTCCTGGAGACAATGAACAAGTGAAAGGTCAATGCGCAAAACAAACATTTTTAGCTGCATCTTTCTCTTCCACCTTTAAAAACTGAAGTTTGTAAGAGATACAAGCAAACCCTAGCAGTTATCTAAATTAATAAGCGATTATTATAAGCAAAATAAGCCAGATATTTTTGTCAATAATGAGAATACTTCTGAACCTAATGCTTCATGTGTCTAAATTCTCTTTTGCCTGACACAAAGTCCAAAGACTTACTAAAATATTGACTATCCCTCTTCCCACCCCTCTGTAAGGAGGACTAAGTTAGCTGCTGGGCAGTATTTCCATTGCTTTATTGTGAATCCATGGGGTAAAGTGTTCTTTACCTGTTTATTTTAAAGTGTTTGTTTCTCCTGATTAGTTGATGGACAGAAATCATTGACATAGCAGATCCACCCTAAAGAAAACTTTCATGAAGCAACTTTAAAATGAAGGTAAATAAAGTCTATAGATTTAACTTCTAGACNCTGAGAAAGTATTTGGGAACCTATCTTTTTATTTAATGTTAAGTAAGAAAATATTGGGCACTTACCTAAAATCATACATAACCCACCTGACAAGAATTTGTCATTGATGTTCATTACCCCCGAGGATACTTTCTAAATTTCTAGTTCTTGAGGAGCTCCAAGCATCCATTGTTGTTTGTCAAGGCAAAAAATCCCTTAAACCCAAGATGAAAGAATTCAGTTTTATCAGAGGAACAATGACCAATCTGCAAGTACCTTTATCAATAATAAATCTTCTTTATAAATTAACCATGAGACAAAATATTGCTGGGTCTTCTTAAATGAAGACTACCTGGGTAAGGCCATCATTGCTCAGACCAGCAGGAAGNAGATGGTTAAATACCACAATAGGAAATGTCACAGTCGTTTTAATTTTATTATTGAAACCCAAACTTTGAGTGGCGGTGGACAGATTGCATTCATTTTTCATCCATAAAACAACCATCTTGAACATTTCAAGGAAAAGAATGTCTTCATACACTGGTGTTGTAACCAATAAACCCTTTATGCATGGCAAGTTGGCAGAAACTATTAATAACATGTCTGTCAAATGCACTGCCTTCTTTTCTGTAGCATAAAAAGGGGGATCATTAATTATCGTTTTAGCCACATAAAAAAGACACTATGATTGTCCTGGGTTTTTTACAGCCTGAATTCATCTAGTGGCCACTCTTCTGTTGGATTTGGAAGTGATGGATCCTTATCCATCGAAACAAAAAGCTGCGGAGTTTGCTAGCACATTGCCTGTCTCTGCCTGGGCAACAAATGTGGTATTTTAGGTTGACTCTGAAAGAGGATTATGAATATGGATAGAATGCAAATACTTCATCTATCTTAATCAGAATACAGGAATTCAAGCTGTTGAGGGGGGAAAAAAGACCTTAGAATTCCCATACAAGGAAAGAAATTTTATAGCGCTTATCACATTTAGAAGACAGAGATTAGAAGTGAACGAAGTGACTCTGCTCAAGAGAAAGCAAGCAACAGACTTAGCAACAAGTGCAGAATAATTAGTCTGATGACAAATAGATATAATGAACTTTCAGAGTGGGAGATCACTGTTTAGCACAACTGAAAGTGTTTTTATCATTCTTAGGAATTCTCTTTGTCCTCTCCCTGTAAGGCTGGTTTCTTCTACTGACTACTTTAAATGCCATCCTTTAAAAGGGTTGTTCCCCCACACAAGTTTTCCTACAGNAGAGGAGACAGGGCCCTAATACAGATTTTACTAACCAAACATAAAGAAAACAAAGGAGTTGGAATGACTCCTGTAGGTTCCTTCAGAATTTTCAAGGAGGTTTTAGCCATAACTGAATGTAGAAAGCTGCCTGTGCTATTATTTCAATTTAATTTGCAAGTCAACAAGGTTTAGGTAGAGAGGGCTCACCTCTTCTGGGCTCACTTTCAATGAATGCACTTGCAGTTGCTTCTGTTGCTAGAGGACTGAAGTACAAGAGGTTTCTTGGTTATTTAAAAAATATCATCCAATTTAGTATATTCCTTAATGTGGATATTCATAATTACAAGTCTGTGATGCTGTGGTGTTTGGTTGGTTGCTTGGTTTCAGATTTATGAGACAAGGTCTTGCAACATANCATTGGCTAGCCAGGTACTCACTATGCACACTAGGCTATCTTTGGAACCACAGAAATCCTCCTGCCTCAGCCTCTGGAGTGCTGGAACTGCATGTGTGGCTAACGCTGTCGATTTTTAAACTATCTACTTATGATTATTTTATATTCTAGTATTTATCAGTGCTGAGTGGGAATTTGAGAAGATCTTAAGAACATAAAAGGCTAATAATCTCTAGATCAAAGATGGTAATAATAGGTACAATTTTAAACCAGTAGGTTCATATTGTTACATGTCTATATTCAAGTCTTAACTCACCTGTTATTACCTACTTGACTTTAAGCAAGTTATTTCCACTTTCTGTGACTCGGTTCACTCATCTACAAATGAGGGTAAATGCAAGAAGTTTAATGGTATGCAGAATTAAATGATNGGAAGAATATGAAGTAACCAGAGCAATTCTTGGACATAGGAAATGCTATCAAAAGTACGGTATAGGTGTTAACCATTATTATTAATTTGCCTATTTTCATGTGACGTCATATCAAAAATAGAAAAGATATAAAGTGAGTTGAAAATGATAAGGCTGAAGGACACGAGTATACTCACTCTTGACTGCTGTTAGATCAGGCATGGGATATTTTTACTGNCAGTTGTACCCAATGAGAACAGAGACCCTCGTTATGAATGGGCCAATATGAGCAGTGACTCACTCGTGGATTAGGATAACAGAAAGCAGTCACCCTGGGAACATGTGAGTTGTCATTTCCTCTCCAACAAATTACTACAGACATCCAGAGAGCACCAAGCATATTATGATACNGTGATAAAGCCTGATTCTGGAGTGAAAAGAGACTGTTCTTTCTCGCCGAGTCTGTCATGTGTGTACATGCACATTTCTCATGTAGACGTATGTATATGATCTCTCCATAATCTTTTTTAAAATCTTCTATTGAACGGGACTTTTTATTACCACTGGTTTAAGATGTCATATCGTAAGAATCTGGCAAACATTCAGAACCATTTAATCTTTCACCAAGGTTTAATCAGACAAGGTTTATATCTCTTTTGTGCATTGTCAAGTGCCCACCACAATTTGTCTCCCCCACACCGGACTGACAGATTGAGCGAATAAGCAGGGAGCCAGAACATTGGAGTCTAATTGCAGTGTCAGCACTGCTAACTGTATTTATGAGAAGAGAGTTCACACTATGACATTAATAATTTCATCAGATTACACATGTTTGCTTGACAAACAAGTAAGCTATTCTCTTTAAATTATCTGTGACTGGGACTGTTTGCAGCTGGAGAGCAGCCATGAATTCCAGTTTAGAAAGAAAAATAAACTCACCGAAATGCTAAGCAACTTACACTGTTGCATTGAGGGGGGAAATTAAGCCTTGAAATATTTGCATCGAGTTTGACTTTATAAATCCTGGTTTCCTGTCAATAAGAAAGAAAAATTGGTTAGGAGCTCACAATAAAAAGGAAGGGTCAGGAAGTGCAATAATTGTGTCTTGCTGCAACTGTAGTTCAGAAATAGCTTCAGGCAGAGACATGAAGTCTTTTAGTTTGCCTTGACTTTCTAAGCCACTAGATGCTCACCTGCAGTGGCTTCTGTGATTTGCGGCAGCTTACCAAAGGCACAGGATAATAAAGACAGTTTGTTACCCTCTAATTTTGGAGGGGCATAACACATGAAGCTTGTACAGCAATCTCTTTCCTGCATATTTCACTCCATAAGGGAAACAATAAGAGAGAACATGACATGTATTAGAGAAGTAAATTACAATGTTATACTCTTTGGTCCAATAAACTATCGTGAGCTGTCATGTGCCTGACTACTGAAGTGTTGTTTTATGCTACAGCTTAATCAGCTGGGTCTAGGCTGTGCTTTCTTATGCCAGTGCCTTAGGCAGCATAAATGCTATGATTCACACCCATGATCACAGAGGCCTAGACAGTGAGGGCCATACAACCTGCCAGGTAAGTTATTGGCCTGGGTGATGGATCTCCTTGCAGTTAATTTAGAAGTGGGAACAGAACTTGAACCCAATTGTTAAAATGATCACAAAACATCCTGCCACCTGTTTGTCTTATTTAATAGGAACATCTTGCTGGTGTTGGTTCCAACAAAGGCAATGTTTCATCATTTGAGCCTAGAATCTGTGCCCTTGTGAGAACCCCACAGGCAGGAAGCGCCTGTGTTTATGAAACGACGTGAGGCCGCATGATATGAGCCTGAATGCAAAAAGTTACAGAGAGATATATGGATTCCATCACCAGCAAGCCCCCGAACAGAGGCCCACCTGCTATAAATACTAACAAAATTGGTGTCAGAAGAAACAATTTGGCCTTCCTTTTTATATAATTCAGATAGAAGTTTTCTATCTGTTTTCAGTATTCTGTGGCGGTAGGTATTGTTAATATAATGAAACAAAGACAACCATAGTAACAGATTTTATGCTCACATAATCTCCATTATGAATATGTGGAATATCACTCTATTTTATTGACAAAACTAATAGATCTGATTAGAAAGATGGAATAATTTATCCTTGGAATGGAAGAGGATTAGAAAGCTTACTGCCAGAATTTTACACAGAATAAAGGGGAAAAATATTCATGAACCTAAAAGGCTAAAGTAGGTTTCTTCTCTAGAATGGCTGTTATAAAAAGAGAAGCAAGGGTAAGCAAGGATATGGAAATGGCAGAATCCTTGTGTTGTACCCATGGGAACCTAATATTGTACAGCCACTGTGAAAAGAGTGTGTGATAGCAGTCACAAGATTGAATATAGGATTGCCCAAAAGAATTGAAAAGAAATTTAAAGAGAACTTTNCATGTTCTAAATAGCCAGAAGGTGAAAGCTACCCAAATATCCATCTATATTCTAATGGATCTAGAAAATGTGCTATATACACACAATAGAATATCTTTCAACCTTCATAATGAACCAAAATCCTGACACAATGCTGCAACAAAGATGAACTTTGAAGGTATCAGTCTAAGGGAATAAACCAGACTAATACTATATGATTCTGCCTACCTGGAATTTTACAGACCAGAATAATTCGATTCATAGACATGCAAAATAGCAGAGTGATTTGCAAGGTTGAAGAACAAGAGGGCCTGGAAAGGAGCTGTTTAAGAAGTTCAGAGTTGGGCTGGAGAGATGGCTCAGAGGTTAAGAGCACTGCCTGCTCTTCCAGAGGTCCTGAGTTCAATTCCCAGCAACCACATGATGGCTTACAACCATCTATAATGAGATTTGGTGCCCTCTCCTGGCTTGCAGGGATACATGCAGGCAGAACACTGTATACACAATAGAAAAATACATCTGTTACCAATTTAAAAAAAAAAAGAAGAAGTTCAGAGTCTGGCACGATGAAGCTGGCCTAGAAATGGTGCTTGTCACTGAGCTACATAGTTAAAAGTGACCAAAGTGGTCAATTTCATATTACCAAGTTTTATACTAATAAAAATATAAAGCATGTATATTGAAGAAAAAGAGGATTCTCCCCACCCCAAAGAAGCCATCTGAGACCTAAAACTAACCATTTAACTCTCTGAAAAGAGAAATAGCATAAAGAGGCAAATCTTGGGGACTGAGCAGATGGCTCAGTTGGTAAAATGCTTGCTATACCAGCATGAGGACCCAGGTTTCACTCCAGTCATCCACATAGAAAGCCAAGCAGTGTATCTTGCATCTGTAATCTCAGCACTGAGCAGGTGGAGACAGAAGGATCGCTGGGGCTTTCTGGCCAGTCAGTCTAGCCGAATGGTTGAGCTCCAGGTTGAGTGAGAGGCCTAATTTGAAGCATTAAGAGGACTACTAAGGAAGACAGTTGGTACCTGTGGCTTNCATGTGCACACGTATGCATGCGTGCTAACCTACATATGTACACATGTGCACACACACAGAGAATCAAAGCTCAAAGATGTAAGTCTCCAATTAAATAATATTGTGTTCCTCCTTCTTGGATCCAAAACCTTTCCTGGTACCAAAGACAATGGACAGTTATCAACATTGGCAAACAGTGTTAACTTCAGGGTCAAAAGTCAGCACTGCTACAACATTCAACCTTTAAGGAAACACTTAATGTCATTACTATAGAAATGCAAGTATAAAAGTCCTTAGTGTTAACAAAACTTATTTTTTTAAAACATCTGTTCACTTTGATGCACAACAACATTTTAACCCTTAAAAAGGAGCAGATCTTTTATGAGACAGGTTTCTAAAAGTTTGTCTGGGAGCTACCCCAGCAACTGGTAGGTATTCATTTCTGTGATATTTCTATGCTGCCATTGTCACCAGCCTCCAGATCTACACCTATGTGTGCCAAAAGTTCAAAGGAAAGTTTTCTGCTGTGGCTTGATGTAACATGAAGTCCCATTTTAGAAATCGTTTATACTCATCTTTAAAAATTTTTATTACATTTTGTGTGTATGTGTGGTTTGATTTGTGTGTGTGTGTGTGTGTGTGTGTGTGTGTGTATGTATGTGTGTGTGCCTGCATGTACATGCCGTGGAGTGCATATGGAGATCAGAGGACAACTTGCAGGAGTTAGTTCTCTCCTTCAACCACGTGGGTTCCATGAACCTAACTCATGTTGCCATGCTTGGCAGCAGGCACCTTTACCCACTGTATCTTCTTCTCTTCAAGCCCACATTCTGTTTAGAAAATATGATACATTCCTGTTAGGGCACCATTTTCCTTAGGTTCGTTTAGAAGGCTGGANATATGGCTGTCAGTAGACTGTCTGAGTGAATCCCTAGCGTTCGCTTAAAATGCTGGCATGTACTTGTAACCCCAGAATTGAGCAGGCAGCTACAAAAAAGATCTCTGGGACTTGCTGACCAACTAATCCAGCCAATCAGTGAGTTCTAGGTTCAGTGAGAGACCCTGTCTCAAAATTAGTAAAGAGGAATTAAAGACTGACTACTACTTCTGTCCTATACACGAGTGCACATATATGTATGCACACAGGTGACCAGGTAAACACCCAGACAGACAAACGCAACTAAAAAGCACCATATCATGTGTACACAGGGAGATGGAGGCTAAACACCTACTATTCTGTGTCTTTTAAGTCCTTTTTTTCTACCATCAAGGTTTCCACCCTATTCCAGAGAGACAGACTGGTGAGTACAAAGAATTATGGGTTATACATTCATCAGAATAGACAGAGCTACCAAAACAGCCACCTTTGCTCCAAAGACAGTCAAGAGTAAAGATATTTCTGTGGGAATTTTGAGGATGCTAGGAGCCTGGAAAGAGGATGGAGTGAGAACCATTCTCACCAACCCAGACAAGTCTGCGTCTTAAAGCACTGAGCGCTTAAGGGAAGAGGCACATCTGCTTCACGAGTAGGCTCACTCAGGCTTCTCTGAGGTCGGTGAATTTGCAATTCACATGGCATTTCCCAAAACGTATCCCAAAGAATGCTCATTTTAAATGGGTGGGGAAAACTTGACAGACTCTGCAGTTTGTGTTCTATGTCTTTCATGTATTGTGCTGCCAAAGATCCTGTTACATCCTGCAATCGTGAAGATGGTGGAGGGCCATTTAATATATGATCTTGTTCAAAATGCTTACACGACTTTCACAGTGTAGTATGCATTGTAAGTAACAGAGAGGCAGTTTCAACTGTAGGAGAAACTAGCATAAGATTTACTGGTGTGCTCAGGAGTTCTAGAGCCAAGCCCCCAAGGATGCCCAAAGCAAACTGTACANTATAACTGCAGTGTAACNGGGACGGACATTAATGAGCAAGTGTTACATCTGCAACCACCCATTCAGGAGGCTGGAGCACTAGGATTATTTGAGCGTAGCAGTTTGAAGCCAGCCTGGGCAACATAGTAAATGTGATGGGTAATCCTGGGATGTTTCAAGCCTAGGTGAGATGTGCTGATACCATCAGTTTCTGGGAACCCACCCTGAGCCTCCAGGAAAATGAGAACTATATCCTGGAGACTGTGCCCCCTCAGTTTTCCTCCCTGCTAGCCAGATGTACGATGGACGTGAAGAAGTTCAATCCAAAGACACTAGCATTAAGCAGTCCTAACAAGGGATTGATTTCACCAGTGCAGATGGGTAAATTGCTCTTCCTCTAAAAGCAAATGAACTCATTGGGGCCCCTAGGGTATTGTTCATTTACTAATTCATTTACAAATTGTTTGCTTCTTGGCCTCTAATTAGTGGCATTCTCCTTGGTGACCATGTATGTGGGAACAGCATTCATCTCAAGTCTTTTTCTCATTACTTGGTGGCCATTTATCTCGCTCCTCAGGAGGGAGGCAGCACGTGGGAACAGTGGCTATACATCATATGTCAGAACCAGAAAGGCATCCATCAAGCTGACTAGGAAAGTTGAATGGAACAATGACAGGGGACTGACAGGTTTGCTTTCCAANTCAATTCTTGATACCCTAAGAATAGGTTCTGTTCACTATTGTCATTGAGATAGCAGAGATAAAGTAATTTAGGAAAGGTGGAGAGCTGGTACTACCTATGCACAGAGATGCACATCCCACTTTCTCTTCTCCTAAGAGAGTTTGCTGATCTGAGAGCCAGCTGTAANGTGTGCTGGGCTCAGAGTGAATTACACAGACCCTCTTATTCTGAGATCACCGAGAAAATAGTTGAAAGATCTTTGGGTAGAAAACTTTCCTTTTTCCTTTTCTCACTGCCTCTTTCATGACAAGCCATGGTTTNCATTGCTATAGAAAAACTATAAATAATTACCAGAATTCTACTTCTCAATTTTATTTTGCACAATGCCAATTTTAAGTGCAAATAGGAGTTTAGGTTGTGTGGACTTACAGGAATTACAGAACTTGTGGTCTGTAGATTGTCCATGCTCTTCATTCTCACTAGAATAATAAAAGTAACACACAAAACAACCGTAACTGCTTTTTCTTCACATCTTGTTTCACACATGTTCTTGTCATTGTCACCCTGAAGAGTGAGGAGACCTGAAGGAAACAGAGCCTGCATTGTCTTACAACCGAGTCTTCCTCTACATTTTCATCATGAACTCTCCTTTGGACACAGACGTAACATACTTACTGCAACTCACTGAGTTCCTGCACATAAAAACACCAAGCAGACATGCACATCCTAAGGTATCCTAAATGGCTTATCTGAATGAGGAGGCAAGGATTAGTACACACATTTCTTTCAACTTCACTGCAAAACACAGGCTTGAACAGAAAACCATTACAGATGTCATGCTGGTGACTACAGAGAGTGAAACCCAGTGCTAAGCCCTGCTGAAGTGAAGCACAGAGGCCTGACACCTNTGAAGCTGACCAAGCCAACATTCTGTCGAATACCTAATGGATACCCAAGTGAGGGTTTGTCCACCTCACAAGGAATGCTACCAACACCGGCCTTTCATCTGTCTTCCACATATACTTCAAATGTAATGTTTAGAAGCTGAACTACCCTTGGACTGTAGATGTGGTTCAGCAGTTAAAAGTACTGGCTGCTCTTGTAAGTGATCTGCATTTGGCTCCCGGCACCTACACGGTAACTTACAACCATTTGTAACTCCAGTTCCTGGAGATCCAATACCTTATTTTGGCCTCCACAGACACCAGGCACTCACGTGGTACAACACTTACATGTAGGCACTCGCTCACACACACATAAAATAAAAATATAATAAAGCTGAACTATCTACCAAGAGTATGCAGGACTCAGCTGAAGGTAGCTTCCAGACTCAGTTTGAACACTCAAGTTAAACATCCCAGGTCATGTGCCCTTTTAAACTCAACTCACGAAACTGTTGATCTGTTAATATCCTCTTTTAATGCCTATGCTGTTGTTACCCCCACCCCTTGCCATGGTGGAATGAGTTGGAGATCAGTTCACAAATACACATAATGCCGTCAAACATGCTCATAATCCTGAGCCCCCTACTGTCTGCCTCTCAGAGCCTGGGGACCTTTTCTACTTCTCTTGGCGACTGCATCGCTCTCAATCTGCTCAGGGCAGACTCTCTTCCTTTCATAGGAAATCATCTAGGATCACTTTGGAAAACACGGCTAAGTGCCTTGTCAGAAAAGCTGCTTCCAGAACATCCCTTCTACCTCCCTATCTCCTGTGGGCTGTTGCACAGACTTCCTGCTCTGTCCAGATGTACATTTTACAACTAATGTGGAAGACGCAGCATTTCTACAGACCGTTCTCAGACGTTTGTTATAGTCAACCCCATGCCTGCTTCAGATCACTGTAGAAACCATATTACCAAATTCCTAACTAGACACATTATGATGTTAGAAACTGTAAAAGAATGTAAGGGGAGAAAAAGACCCTGTACACAGGGCCCGAAGAACTGGTTCAAGGAACAAAGCCCGATTTCCAACTCCTGTGTCAAGCAAAGGGATTAGTAACAACTGGTACAGGGCTGAACTGACACCCTGTTTCTCAGTGCCAGGCAGGCTCTCTATTGAATGGCTCGCACCAGTCACTTTGTGTGTGCAAACAGGAGGAAGTCATTCAGGCGGCAGCCACTCTGAATGGCATGCGAGGATTTAGTGAAATACACACTCAGGACAGCTTTCTTAATCCTTTCAAGTCTGACCAGCAGAGGGAATTCCAGGGTGACAGATGAAAAGGGTGCATCCAAGTCTCTCAATAAATGCCATGAGGTCCAGGGAAGAAACTTCACACAACTTCGTCACAGATTTAGTGGATGCTCACTCAACACACATGGCTGGTGGGAGAAGTGAGTGAATGATGGTGACAAACACACTGGTCTTNCCTGCTGATTAAAGTGCTGCTATGACGCCTCTTTAGAAACTGAAGGAGTTATCCCACTAATGAACTAAATTAGATTAAACTAACATTCATGTTAATAATTAGTACTTGCAGAGCTAGCTGTGTTCAAGGTGTTAATGATGATGTGCATGCTGAATGGATAATATTTCTCAGGTGCATAGCCTCCAGTTTAAAACAGACTTGACAAAAGTATGTAGGCACCCTCCTTGGTCCACTTTTGAAGGCTAGAAGGAGTTTCTCTGAAGTAATGATGGTCAATTAGGTTCTAGGTGAATAATGGAAATGCTTTAAAAGCAAATTTCTGGACTGGAGAGATGGCTTCATGGGTAAAGCCCTTGCAGTGCAAGCATGAAGCCTAGGGTTCAGACACTCAGCACCCACATAAAAACCCAGAGTGGTGATGTATGTCTCTCACCCCAGATCTGGACAAAGAGACAAGTGTTTCTCAGGGACTTGTTGTTCAGCTGTGCTAACTCAAACAGTGAGCTCCAGGTTCAGTGAAATATCTTATCCCAAAAAAATAAGATAAAGAACAATAGTGTGAGACAGACCCCATCATGTCCAGCCTCCACACACGGGCACTTGTACCCACACTCACAAGCACACATATGCATATCACACACACACACACACACATACACACACACACACACACACACACACACACACACACACACACTCAAAAACACACGTTCAAGCACGCAGAAAATTCTGTCTTAGAACCAGAAGTGTTAACTTGAAAAACACATACAAACTCTCTAATACCGTACATGAAATACACATGGTACTCATTCTCCCTTAAAATGGGCCATGATAAAAAGAAAAACAATTTTATATTCTCAAGGCTAGAAATGAAAAGATACGCATTGGTGGTAGTAT
>LZPO01017856.1:52484-63340 GCA_001675575.1 Neotoma lepida | reverse complement strand
TGATTTGATCTATGAGGTTTTTTAAATTTGTCTTCAATTTATTTCTACATTTGATACCATTAAATTATCTAATCATTCAATGGCCTAGAAATAATTTTTATAAAGATGGCAAATGATATCTTGGAAGACTTCTGTAGCAAACAGGTTGATTTATGTTGTATGTACTTGCTTGTGAATGTGTGTGTGTGTGTGTGTACCTGTTCACAGTTGAATGAGTTCATATACACTGCTTGCATGAAGTGTCAGAAGAGGGCATTAGATCCTCTCAACTAAACTTAAAGTGGGTTCTGAGCCACCTTGCAGGTATTAAAAACTAAACCTAGGTCCTAGGGCTGAGCAGTACATACTTTTAACTNCAGAATCATCTCTCCAGCCTCCTCTTTGAACATTTTTATTGGCTTTATTCTNTAAGAACTAAAGTGTTTTCCAATTCATAAATATTTTAGCCAAGGGAGAAAAATGGTGTTCTTATCCCATCCTTTCTTTGTTAAAGGACCCAGGGTGTCAAAGGTTGAATTATTATCTTAATAGAAAAAGAATTCCGTGCAAACCATATGGACTGTTCCTCACAAGAGAAGATGCTATCATCCATCCTTCTTGCAGAGCAATGTTTGACAAATCAAGAAGGGAATGGCCCTCTTAGATGACTTAATCTATACTAATCAGTCCTGTGCCTTTCAAGGGTGTTTTAGGGAAGGCCTGTGTCATCAGCCTGTGCCAAGAGAAACATGATAAGGAAAGGAGTCTATTTGACTGTCTTTCTAACACAGAGGAATCAAGGGCCCTCTGCTTTAGAATGATGTTAGTTTCATGCTTATGCTAGCACAGTGCACGGACAGGGATAGTAACCTTAGACAGTAGTGTCCAATTTCTGCTATAACTGATATCATAGTTTCTGGTAGACTGAGGTGGGAGGAAATAAAGGAAACAGATAATATTTGTGTGCCGTTCTACAAGAAAAGACAAATTCATTCAGGGCCATTATAAATTCATAACTAATTAAAGGTTAAACACCAGTTGCCAATTAGTATGAAAGATAATTATTCTTTGGCAACCAGACAATGTGTACCTTTTGGGAAGAAAGTATGATATTGTCTTATTATTGATGAATGGAATCACTGGCTCAAGAGCCTGCAGCTGTAACTTTAAAGAGACATTTCACTGGAGTCCAAGGTTGAGCTAAACATTTCTCTTTTGTTAAGGATAAATGACCTAATGTATTTTCAAGCCTATTCATATGCAATGATTGTTATTAAAATTCAGAATACTTGACAATTCAAAATNAAGCTCTCCAGTTGGGGTAAAACCCCTCAAAATTTCTGTTAAAAAAAGAGATTTTGCCTTAACTATATTCTTTACTAAAAGTGCACAGGCTATAGCACAGCATGATGCAAACCTGATACATAAGAAACAACTTTCAATAATGACGGCTGTATGCTGAATTTGGGAGAAAGTATAGAAATACGTTCACTGATGTCCTTGCCACAGGCAGCAGTAGTGAATTCTGTGGTAATAATCATCAGGAATACATCAGATCTATTCCAGGGCAAACTTTAAGCACCACGCAAATAAGATCAACAAAAGAGCCATTTGCCATTAACTGTTATTGTGCAAATGGAGGCACAGTTTAGGCAGAAGAGTTCAGTTTTCTGTCTTGTAGTCCCATTCTGTTTTCTACATTTGGGTATTTTGTGTTCTTTGAATCAATACCCAAGAAATGCCTGACAATTATTAATTTCATTCCACTTTTACTTGTAGACACCGAGTATTAGTATCCATAGAGGAGTGGGCACACTTGCTACTCTTATTAATTCAATTTAGTATGACATACATTTAGTGAGTAGTTATGTGCCCCAAACATTGTTTTACATGCTAGGGTATGGAGCACATATCCCAGTGCTGTTCTGACTGTGTGGCTTTGAATGTTAACTCAGCTCTTATCGTCTCTGCCTCAATATTGGTTTACTGCCAACATGAGGTGAGTNGAAACACCTCACTTTGGTGTTGCCATGAAGAATAGAAGAAGTAAAATATGGAAAAATACATGTCAAAAACAAGAGAGTATAATTATCTGTGGGTGCCAATTTTTAGTTAGCGTATGATCTGGGAAGACAAGAAAGATGCTCTGTGTATGTAAGCAGGACCTGAAAATCAGAACATTGTGACCAGTTCTNACACCCTGTTGACATGTTTGCAAAGCAAACTTTAAAGGAATAGGAAAAAGCTAATTATTCCCTTGTTTGGCTAAAGGGATATTATCTATATTTAAACCATTTCAATAGTTAACAGGTAACAAATTAACTATTCCTAAGAAGGGAATAATTTTCTTAAACTTTAGGAGATTAAAGTAAAATTACTTGGCCATTAGGGTAAAGGGAGAAAGAAGAGAAATAAAAATATGGCTTCAATCTTCAATAGCTAATGATGGCTAGGTCCTGCAATGTGCAGGAATGGTGGCATAGGTCGCCTGGTTTAACTCACAGGCTTTGCCCAGGAGTCTTGTGTTAAATGGCATACCCAATAGACACATAAATGGCACCTCAGAAAATCCTTGAAAAGATGTGACCTTCTACCAAAAGAGATAAAACTATTCAGAGCACTAATAAATTCATAAGTAATTAATTGGTGAAAGTATCCCCAAAGTCTTCAGTTAATATTTATGTTCTCACCCAGAGCATTATACTACACTATATTGAAAACTATCAGGCAAAACTCCACATGGAGATGAAACTAGGAAACCAGAGACAATGTCAGCAAGACCCTCAGTGCATTTTCCTGGGAAGTGATATTTCATATTGTTACTATAGAAATGACCCGAAGTTGCAGGGCATAAATCAAATTTAGCAGAAAAACAGATTTTTCTTATTAACCTTAAACTTAGCAGAATGTACATGCATTTCACATGGAAATTCTAACTAGGCACATGAAAATTAAAATATTTATGATCTGATTCTCAATTTATACCAAATAAATAGAGTCCTTACAGAGTATCAGTTTAAAGAATATTGTTTACAACACAGTTTAGACATAGTCACAGAATTTCTATTCTTGGAAAGCATTAGTCTAATCATTGAAAGATGAATTTCCTCATTATCATTTACTTTTTGATTATTTTAGCAACTTTAGTCCTTTCTTCCTCTAATGGAAGTATAAAGAATCAAAGCAATTTAAAAATATTTACAATTAAATATATATTAAAAAAGATACCTAAATACTACACTAATTTATTTTCTGGAGTTAAATATGGATTAAATATTAAAGATATTTATTTTTTAAATTTTATTTTTTTGTTATATATGTATATTGTGTATTGTCTCTGTTTGGGATTGCGAATGTGAGTGCAGTTTCCACTGAGGCCAGACGATAACCTGGCTACGGATAACCCAGGGCTGGAATTAGATCCGGTTCATTGTCAGGGGGCGCATATGGGTGCTAGGATTGAACTGGGGTACTGAAGTGTTCTCAATATTTGAGCCCTATCTCTAGACCAAGGATCCACTTTTATTTAAACTTATCATTGCATGGGTTTCCTGAAATCTTAATTTTATTTTATTGCTTATAACAATAAAAAAAATGTATGCTTGTGCCTAGGAAGATGACTCGATGGGCAAAGTAATTGCCAGATAAACGTGAGGACCTGAGAGTTCAGATGCCCTTAAACCACATAAAGACAGCAGGAGCAGACACGGGAATATAGGAGTGTTTCCATGCTCCTACACTAAGATGAACATCAGAGATGGAGAATCACGGAAAGCTTTNAGGTCAGCAAGTCCAGAATATGCAGTGGTGAATGAGAGATCCAGAAAGAGATTAACCTCTGAAAGCTACGTGTGCCATAGCACAGANGTACCCACACTCATACGGAAACATGCAGACACACAAAACACACAAATATTTTAAAAGTTGTTATTAAAGACGATAAAAATTCCAAATCAAAATAAAAGCTATTAACTTGATCTTTGATATATACTTCTCAGCTGTGTTTGTATAAGCTCTCATATTTCATTGTTAAACAACATCAAATGCCTCCAGTTAATGCAACAGAATAAAACANGATCTTATTCTCTTATGCTTTGTTTAGTTTGATGTTGTAGAGATCTGGTCTTAGATGTAAGTGCTACAGGCTAGACTCGAATATGGCATTGGCATGATCATGGAAATTATTACTAAGCTAGTTTTCATAAAACAATGGCAATGATTGCACCTGACNCCTAGGATTGCAAGGACTAACAAAGCATAGTTGAATTACTGTGAACTGTCTTACAGAGTAATCACTCAGTAAAGCTTAACTATTGCTATTTTCTATGTGTCTCACAACTTTGGACCCCAAAATGCTTTAGAAATGATCACACATATAGTCTATCTATAGCACTGCATAAATGGCTGGGTGTTCTGATAAGGCAGGGGACATTTGGTTCTAAATAACCCGACTGTGAGACCCAAACAGTGCTGCAGTTGACTTTGACTTGCCTTGGATGGTTGCCACCCAAGTCTGCTCCACAGTTTTTCAAAAGGCTCCTCTGAGCAAATGGGAAGGAATTGCTTAGTTCTTTTCTTCGCNGCCCCCCTTTCTCATGCGGACACATTTTTCTTTTCTGTTTTATAGATGCAAAGGTCGTAACAGAAGAAAGTTTTCCTGAAAGTAGGTAGATATTTTAGAAACTGATTTTTTTTNAACTTGGGCTTCAATTCTGAAGTATATTTAGAAGAAATATAAATCCTTTCTAACCCCATTCAGTCAGTTGCTTACATTGTAGGTTGCAAGATTTCAAACGGCACTCTATATTTATTGAGCTCAGTCAGGCAAATGTCTATTAAAACCTCACCGAGCAACTTAGAAACTATTAAAAACCCTCCAAAGGGACGTCACTGTTAAAGTCAGCCAATAAATTAACTACTGGGTTAGGCAGGATGGAGACTCATCTGTCTTTCTGAATGCTGTTAATGAAGCCTACATTTTTGTATGTTAGTTGCCGCGAAACTGCCCGTGACACATGTTTCTTGGTGACTGTGCCTCATGTCTAGGCATTAAGTGTCTCGTAGTTCATTAGAACATTGATGGTGCGGAATTATCTCACAAAGGTTGTCACCAAATAGAAATTTAGAGAGCAATCATTATAGTTGGAAATTTTCATTAGAGGCTCATATTATCTGGGCATGCTATGTGACTGCTCTTACACAGATTGAAGAGGCTTCAATGACAAATGTATGGACTGACCACTTGCAGCATTAACTGTTCATAGATTATAGGCAGGAATATTATGTTCTCTCTCTCTGTCTCTGTCTCTCTCTCTCTTGCTCGTATAATTTCACACCATATGTTCCAAAGACATTTTTTTACCCAAAGCATGGAAATGTTCTGTCCCATTTGCTAGTTGTTGTGAGTCCTTCTAACATCACATCTTCAAGCAAAATAAGCTTAAATGGAAGTCTATCTTTGACTATAAAAATCTCAAAATTATCTATAAAACTCATAGATTAATATATTAACTAATTATATGTATGGTATTTAAAGGTGAAAAGAAATACATCAGTTATATTCCTTNAATTAATCATTATGGTGGTGTTAATAATTAGCATAAGGAAACAGTCATATAATGATTTCATTTCAAACATGAACTATGACCTGGAACATAACCCCTCCCCCTGCTTAAATAACTGTGAAAACTATTCAGAGTAGTGTATTTACCTTGGAGTGTCTGTGTAAGCCTGACAGATATAAAGAGGCCATTAGTCAGAGAGAGGAAGAGGAGAGAGCTAAGGAGGTACGGGGTAATATTAGGCATAAAAGTGGAAGGGGAAAAAATTAGATTCTAAAAACCTCAGCAGAGAGTAGGTGAAAAAGGTGGTCAGATGAGGCAGGCAGAATGGGGTAACTAAAACTAAGATCTAGAAAAAAATAAACCATATGAAATCTACAATTTTATAGGCTTTGAATATACTTAGTATCAACCTCTGGTTTCCAAGCATGCACAGATACACCTTCACACAAACACACACACACACACACACACACACACACACACACACACACACACACACACACCACATGATTTAAATATTACCAATGTAATAAAGAGATCCAGTATGGAGTTTTGTCCTCTTCATAAAGGTATGTTGTCATTAATAATGCAAGAGATGAAATAGAGGCATAACTGAACAAGTGGTGATAATATGTAATGAACCAATAATGACGGTGAATAATGAATGATAATTTGAATGGAGGGACACTCCACAAGTGGATAAAGCTCCCTTTAGAAGGTATCAGTCCTCAAATGAAAATCTCACTGTCAGGTGTTGGATATCAACNCCAGAGGTGTTGGTCAGCGAGTCCNTAACAGTCTCAAAACCATTAAAAGCTATTGGCAATACTCATGGTTTTCCCCCAGAACTTGGTCATAAGACTGCATTGAGATATCAGACACTTTGCTCACAGGACACAAAAAAATGAAATTGGAACTGGTGTGTATGTTTTCTCCTTTCATAGTACCAGAAACTGTTATGCAAGCTCCTGAAGGAAAAACATCATTACCAATTTTATGTGGCTGAAGATCCTGCAGGACCTACCAGCAAGATGCACACTCAGGTACAAATGCAACACGAGCCTGACTTTGATGAGATTAAGTGTGAACTCAGTACCACTGTGGCTATCTGCATTGGACTTGCACAAGACTGAGCCTGCCAGCATTCCATTGTGGATCCCTTGGGTCACAATTAACAGTTAATGCATTNTGGGGAAAGTGGTGTCATTTTCTTCCGAGGTGTAGCCACTGGTAAGTTGCCAATTCTGCTGTCTATTTACACTCAGGCATATGCAAGTAGCTCTAATTAAACTCAGTGGGTTACAAACAGATAGAAGATAGTAAGATGGGGACTTGTTGAGGACAATGGTTTCAGTGAGAGAAGGATGGGGTAAGAAGTAATAGGTTACAAATACAAATGAAATTCATTATACAGAAACATGAAAACAGTTGAGGTAAAAAATAAAAGTTAAAAATATTTAGAAAAACAAAAAAAATCATGATTANAACGTAGGCTTTATTTATTGAAAACTACAGGACACTGCAGAGAAAACTAATATAGATCCAAGATAATATGGAAATGGNTATATTATATCCATGAGTTAGAGTATTTAATGTAGTTGGAATTCTCCTTAGCACAGTGATTTACTTATTAAAATCATAATAAGGCTTTGGAAACAAAATTTTTAAGAAGTTAAAATTGTATTTTATGGTGCATATACATGGCAGAATGTGTATAACACTCAAATTTTATTTAAAAAGAATAAAGCNTGTTCACATAATTTCAAGTTTTATGTTAAAGCTACAGTATCCTCGACTGTATGGTTCTAGTGTTATGGTATCAAAAATCCATTAAATATTATAGAGTCAGGGAAAGGTCCCAAATCCATATATCCACCAATGTGTCTGCCTACTTACCTACTTCATATACCCTGTATCATGTAATAAATAAATGATATGTGAACAAATTGACTAAATGGATATTCTGACAAAGAAGATGGGGGAAAGGCCAGTGCATATTGTATTTTGTTTTTCAAGAGACAAGGTCTCAAATTATAACCCTTGTGTGCCTTGAACTTGTAGTAATCAGGCTGCCTGGAACTGCTGACTACTGGGACTACAGGTATATGCCACCATACCCTGCTACTATTTTTCATAAAATTTCTACAAATGTAAATTAATCTATATGGATAGACATTTTTGTTAGTTTTTCCTTTACTAATTGGAAGGTTGAAAGGAGGAATTCAGAAAAGAAAAGCATAAAATAATGTATCAGAAAGACAAAGTGGAGGTTCATAAAGTCATGAATACATTTAATGTTTTTTTGTTTGTTTGTTTGTTTTTGCTGCTTTCATTTTGTTTTGNTTTGCTTTTCAAGACAGGAACTCTCTGTGTAGCCCTTGCTGGTCTGGAATTCACTCTATTCACCAATCTGGCCTAGAACTAACAGACATCTGCCTGCNTCTGTCCCCCAACTGCTAGGATTAAAGATGTTTATTACCATGTCAGGCCTTATATTAACTTTTTTGATACTATAGGTTTTGCCATACATGTACATGTATGTTAAAACACATCATATAATATCATATCAATAGGCAATGTTTGATGAATGTTACCTTATTAGAGCTATAAAAACAAATTCACAGGGAGTATCTATTAAAATAAAATGGAACTAATTATAAATAAAAATAAAATGTTTTATTTAATTTTATTTATGTCTGTGTATCTGTGTATAATGAAATTTGTGTGTGTGTGTGTGTGTGTGTGTGTATCTTTGTGTGTGTGTAGATGCATGTGACATGTATGTGGAATGAGAAGATAACATCAGGTATCTCCTAATTCATTCCCCTCCTTAGTTTTGACCCAGAGTCTGTCACTGAACCTCAAGGTCATCCGTTCTGTTGACTGGACAGTGAGCTCTGGAGAATCCACATGGTCCCACAAGTTTCCACTCTCCCTTCTCTCAGAATGGGAACTACAAATGCTGGCTTCCATCACTGTTTTATTTTACTTTGGTGTTGAGGGTCTGAACTCACGTCCTGATACTTGAAGGGCTAGTACTTCACTCATGAGCCACTTCCCTAGTCCTTGAAATAAGATATTTTAAAAGATCTTAAATATTCTTAATTAAGCACAAGTTTTTCCTTTAAGTTATGAATTTCAAGGAGTCTCAGAAAAGTTTTCAAATGGAACAATAATAAAATGTCATATCAAAGAATTCATGGAGTCATTTTAAAGTGTTCCTGGGTAAAATTTAGAAGTGAAATATCAAGAATTGACTTANCAAAGTCTCTAATTGAGAAGCTAGAAACAAAAGATCAAGATAGATGTGTGGGAAGAAAAACTGACCTTAGAAATATATTTATATATGAAGTCATGGAAATTAAATGAAATCAGCAATGCCAAAGTTGTTTTCTTTGAAAATGTGAACAAAATGATAAATTATCATATTACATTATTCAGAAAGAAACAAAACACAGATTTGGAAACACTGGAAATGAAAACAGCATCTTATCATAAAACATGTGTTGCTAAGAAGGTATACGTGATTTCAGGANAATACTTTGACAACTAGCACTNTAGGAAAATAACTACAATTAGGAAAACCACCTTAAAAGTCAGAGAAGCCAGTCTTCTTCAACTAGTAAATACTTTCTAACATTTTAGGTTGATTACATTCATCCTACAGGTATTGGCTAGATTTTAGAAGTATCTTCCAGACAGAAAATCCTTTTTGTTCTAAAACATTATCCTATAATATCCCTCATGAATACAGACACACCTTCATGTGTCAGTATGTTACAGCTGTAAGAGTAAAACAAGAATCCTCACCCTCATTTTTTATTCTAATGGGTGTCAGAGGCCATCATCAATCACAAGATAAAGGAATTATTTCAGAAAGTAAGAGGTGAAGATGTGGCTCCATATCTACCAATAACTTCAACTTCTGTATTGAGAAACCAAAAAAGAAATGTAAATCAATGTCGAGAACTATCCAAAACATATCTAGAGAGGTTCCAGNATAGACGTGTAGCTGATATAAANTATCAAATTCTCTTTATGTATGAGTAGTAACAGAAGACAAATAAAATTTCACAGATGCTCATTATTAAATAATTAAAGAATTAGGAAATTTCCCAAAAGATGTACAAGATCCCTCTATTGGAAACAGCAACATATCCTTGATAATAAGCATTAAANAAAATCTAAATTGTTGCAGTACTTTCCTGAACTGGAAAACTCAATATTATGAAGATGTCAAAAGTGTGGGTAATGAAATGGGAATGTATGTACAATGAGAAGATTCTACACATAGGAGAAAATGTCAAAACAAAGCCTTCAATTTTTACAATTAATATACTTGGATTCAAATAATCAAATCAAATGAAAAATAGACAATTTCAAGA
Organism: Neotoma lepida; assembly: GCA_001675575.1. Taxonomy (NCBI): domain Eukaryota; kingdom Metazoa; phylum Chordata; class Mammalia; order Rodentia; family Cricetidae; genus Neotoma; species Neotoma lepida. The sequence goes on along the minus strand of LZPO01017856.1, from coordinate 53,412 downwards.
AATCTTAACTATTCAAAATGATTTTAGAATAAACAAAATTGAAAGATTTATAGGGGCAGAATTGGGACAACTTCTGTAGGTGCAATAATCAGGGTAACAGGATGCTAACACGATGTCTAACAAATATATCAATGTCACAGAGTAAAGAATTCAAATTAGAAGTTCTCTATCATTTCTGTCAAGGACAACAAACAAAACAATGGAGAAAAGTGTCTACTCAACAAATGGTCTTAGAACTACTTATCTGTAAGAAAATGGAACTCAACTACCATGATGTAACATAATTTATTAATATAAATGAATATAGACAGTTAACCTAAAAGTTTAAATCTACTAAAAGAATGCATTTAAGGATAAATTAATGGCTTGAGAAATTCAGCTGTTTAGGTAAAATACTGATTACCATACAATAAATTGGATCTTATGACACTTCAAATGTTTCTCATAGGAATATTCTGTTAGGAAAATAAATCAGCAATTTGATGTCACTAATGATACTGTGAAAAGACAAAGGTAGAAATAAACAAGAGTTAAAATATTTGGATATTACCCATGTTGAAAGAGTCCAGAATGTCAATAGCAGCAAACACACCAAATCACAGCTCTTGCTTTCTGGGTATCATATACACTTACAAAATAAACATGCTATAGCCATATATATATATATATATATATATATATATGCACACACACACATATATATATCCACACACACAGATGCACATATGTATATTGGAGTATGTTGGAGAAATGTCTTATTATGATTATTATATGGGGGTGCTAACCCTAGGAAACCAATTTTAATACATTAAATCTTTGAATTTAGTGGTAAAAGGAGGGGAAATGTATTGATGTACTGAAAGAACAAATAAACATATCTGACAATATTGGAGGTAACTATTCTTCAAATCCTTACTTAATAAGGAAA
>LZPO01017856.1:23514-35315 GCA_001675575.1 Neotoma lepida | reverse complement strand
TATTTTTCAATAGTCATTTTGAATATTTGCGATCATGAGGGACATGATCTGCTCTTTCCACATTATATTATGCAATAAGCATTCAATGTCATCTCCTAATTTCCAGTGCAATTATTTTAATGGTGGAAATGGTCTGACAGAGCGGATGTACTGAAATCAATCTACTTCATTTTATTGGGTAAGTCTGTGGTTAACAACACCACTCTATTAAAAAGGTGATTCAATAAGCAAGATTATGCAAATCTTTTCTTTATTCAAGATTGCTTTGCATTTCTAGCTAATGAAATTTTGATTAAGCTTAAAATTATTAAAAAATCCACATCTTCAGCAATTGTCATCGGCTTGTCCCTCTCCCAGGAGGCCTTTGACTTCCCCTCCCCTTCTTATGTAGGCTAGCTTTCAATCTTCNGACACTTCTTCCTTTAAAATCACTTTGGAGAACCCAATCCTGAGCTCCCTTCAGTGAAAGACAGTGATTCACAAAACTGGGTACTTCTGCACCATCTCTCCTCAGTTTTACTAGGTGTTTCATGCTCAGAATCAGAGATTTCTAAAATTATGGAGCCAGGAGAGACTTTTNGTTTTAATAGCTACGTTTTTTTCATTCCTAGATCCTGATGCTTCATGTATCATTGTAAATTTCACTTGAAAATAGGATTAATAAAAGGTCACAGTCAAATATAAGCTGTAAATGATGGGCATATTTTATCCATTCCAAGTTACTTTCTTGAAATATTTTAATNCCAGCAAGTGCTTCATAAGGGATCAAATTCACTTGTACTGTAGCAGGAAACTATAAAAATGTAATGTGAATTGGTTTCTTTCTTTCCTAGAGACATTCTCACGTTCTGGCTCCCACCCGCATTTGGATCTAAAGTTAATCTTAGAAAAAAATAGCTGAATATCCATTTATATTTTTTGGGAAATAATCTTGAAAGCCTCATGATAAACTATTCTTATATTTTCTATATAATCAAATAATGAAGTCAGCAATGAAATAAATGATTTTACAGAAATTCAAATTAAGAATTTCACATGAACATATTTTAGAAAGAACAGAAGTATTTATTTTAGGCAAATGGGCTTTCAAAAATGAGGAACCAAAATAGCTTTAAAAATTCCAAATCATATAAGTTTCTTGGCATCCTGTGCTTGTGATTTTTTTTTATAAGGATGCCTAAAATCTGGTAATTATTTTACACAACTCTGGACTTTGAGAAATACAAGTATAGTAAGCTGATGAGTCAACCTACTAATTTTCATTTGTTCTTGTTTTATATTGGAAATTTTGTTTATAAACTTTTCTTTGACAAAGACATTCTAAAAGCTACTTATTTTTAATAATAAATTAAAAGCCTANTTAAATATTTAAGTTCCTCAAATCACTTGTAAAACACTTGCAAATAAAATGTGCNTGTTGCTGTAATAGTAACTGTAATTAGAAGATGGATAAAGCATGCTTGTGACAAAGACAACACAAACATTTAAATCCGATGAAGGATATATAAGTGTNACTATGTGACAATGACTCTAGAAAGAAAGGAATAATGCCATGTTAGAAAGGTAGTGACTTACATTTTTATATCTTCATTTTAATTAAGTAGAGCACTTCAAATGCATGGNCATCAAAGAAACCAGGGAGGATATCAGAGCTGTCCTGGTACAGGGGGGCACAGCCAGGGAATTCCAAATTGGGAGGGAACCGCTGAACTTAGAGGAAGACTGAGGTATACAAGCTTGTTGGGTCCCATAATGACTGTGGGAGGCAGTGGGAGTGAGTATCAGACTAGACATGAAACAAAATATGACATTCAGTTGTGGAAAGATCCATGAGAAGATGGCAGAAGCGAGAACCAGTCACTGGTGTGTTAAACTTTACACAGTTATCCGTAGCATGGACCACAAGAGACTCTCAAAAGACATCAAGGGACAGAATGTTCAGAAATCAATACTCACACAAGAAAACAATGTTTCAATAGTCTTGAGACTTTGTCTTCTTCCACACCTCTATATGAAGAAGGTGATTTGAACAAAAAGGAAGATTCTGCCAACAAAGTGTTCCATATAGGCAAGTCCTGGCACAGACATAAAAGCAAAATGAAAACCCACAACTCATGCCCTCCTCAAATAACCAATCCCATAGTAATGGNTGTAATGAGAATAATCTGGAAGGACTTTCAGACAAATAATTCAAAAGATTGACTTAACTCTATTCAAACAACTCAATGAAGATATGAATATATCCTCAATGCATGAGCAATGGAAGACACCCATCTGATGAATTTGACATTCAATGGTTGCCAAGTTATGAAAAGCCACACATATGGTAGTGAGCTAGCATTATGGTGGACTTTCAGCATTGATTCATTTGAAAAGTTAAGTTGGTGCCACAGGTCATAGAAATAAAAGTTCTAGAGATGCCAAGGGCTTGGGGGGGCTTTTACTGGAACTATGAAAAGAATACCAATGAGAAACAAGGAGGATGTACATTGCAGAAGGATATAATAAGATTAAAAATGTTGGTTGATTGTGTAAGCCATTTCTGAAGCAGAATGCATAGAGTTGAAACTGACCATATGTGTGGCAACAATGACACCACAATGACTTTTACCACTGTGTTATCAAGTTTATCTTGAGTCTTCCAAGTGCTGAAGGCAACCACATTTAGAAGGGCACATTTTTCCAATTTAATGTTAGAAAAGTATCACACACACACACACACACTCACACACACACACACACACACACACACAAAGACACAAACAAACACCAGCATACTAGAAGCACTTTATTTTGTAACCTATTTACATCAATGATTTTTTTTTGCAAAAGAGTCAAAATCAGTTCCCTGACTCCATATTGGGCAGCTCACAACTAACTACCTGTAACTCCAGTTCCAGGGTATCTAAAGTCTCTGTCTCATTAGTACCTGCATTCAGGCACTTGCACACACACACACACACACACACACACACACACACACACACACACACACGCATGCACGCACAAATAAAATAATAGAAATGAATGTCTAAAAAATGCTTCATCACATAAACCAGTATAGAGGAAATGGAAAGGATCCCACTCTTGATTAGACGGTCACTCTGTAGCGTCTGTGGAGAACAGAGATACTGAGAGTGAGCACTATGTTAGCCTCGTGGGNTAATCATGACAATCATATGAAGCATGTCNAAACTGGAGAAAGCTAATGTCTAGTTTGTTAAATCAAAATGTATAAGTCTATTTTGCCCCAAGTAGCATCCCACTTCTCTTTCATATCCAAGAAACAAGCACTCTATTATTCTGTAATTCTAAAATCTTCACACAAACTAGTTACAGGACCTACATGCATCTTGGCTTAAAATATTCTATAGTATTCATTTAATTACTTGTNATTTAGGATCTATAAGATTAGGACCTTTTTATTATTCATTGAACCTGAACAAGCACTTTGCCACACACTGGGGCAGAAGAAANAAGCCAAATCCCATCAGTAACTTAATAAGGGTTTAAATGTCATTCCTGAAGATCAGATAGGGGACTTTTAAGGTCAAATCAAAAAGGTAAACAGAGGAGTGGCAAATCATAGCTCTTCCTCCTTTATTGCCCCTATTGCCACCCCACTAGGGAGTTGCAGGAACTAAAACAGACAGACCTGTAACCTTGGAAAACCATCTTTTGCAATTTCCATGTAACACACTGATGCACCAAGTGTTGATCCTAGACAAGAATGTCCACAGAAACAGGATGTCAAAAGACTGTCCAGGTTTCTATTTTACAGCCTAGGGTACTGATGCACATTCATGGAGCTTGAATTGCTGTGATATATATATATATATGCACATAACAAATTCAGAGCCTGACTTATAGGGGCTATTAGTAGCTAATAATTATAACAATCCAAGAATGAAAAGATCCTTATTTTAATTTTATGTTGAATACTGAAGGTAGACATTTATAAATATTATTAATTTTAGCTTAAGAAAAGGTGTCATACCACTGGAATCAGGGGGATCTCTGAGATGAACTAGAATCCTAGTGCAGTAAAAAGTCCCAGGAATATATGAGGGTGACCCTAGCTAAGACTCCTAGTGATAGCAGATATGAAGCCTGAATCAGCCATCTCCTGTAACCAGGCAAGACTTCCAGTAGAAGGATTGGAACACGAACCCAGCCACATAATCTCTGACCTACAGCTTGCCCTGCATACAGATATGCTAGGGCAAAAGTGGCACAGAAATTATGGGAGTGGCTAACCAATGACTAGTCCAGCTTGAGACCCATACTATGAGAGTGANCCCATCCCTAACACTGCTTAGTGGGTCAGGACNCAGAGGCTGGACAGCCCAGAGACCTAGGATAGAACCAAACATGACTGGCAAAATGAAAAGTCAATGAAATGATTCCTAATGATATTGTGCTATACTCAGAGATCATTGCCTAGCCCCACTGTCATCAGAGAGGCTTCACTCAGCAACTGATGGAAACATGCAGAGACCCTCAGTCAACATTAGGCAGATCTCAAGAAATCCTGTGGAAGAGAGGAAGGAAGGATTATGGGAGGCAAAGAGGCCAAGGACACCATAGGAAAACACACAGTCAACTGACTTGGGCTTATAGGGACTCACAGAGACTGAAGCTCCAACTAGAGAACTTGCATGGGTCTGACATAGGCTGTCTGCACATATGTTACAGTTGTGTAGTTTGGTCTTCTTATGGGGACCCTAACAATCTGAACAGGGGCTGTCTCTGACTCTGTTACCTGCCTTTGAGACCCTTTCCTCCTACTGGGTTGNGTCATCCAGCCTTAATAGGAGAGAGATGCCTAGTCTTACAGCAACTTGATATGTCATGGCTGGATGATATACATGGGAGGCCTGCCCTTCTCTGAAGAGAAAGGAGAAGTAGTGGATGGGGGCAGGAGGTTGGGAGCAGGGACTAGGAGGGGAGGAAGGAGGGGAGAGGAAACTGTGATCAGGCTTGGAAAATTAATTAATAATTTTTTTAAAGAAAAGAAAAAGTACCCTAAGTATAACTTCCCTTTAAAATTTTATGTTTTTCTGAGATAGCGCCCCACACTAATCTGGGCTGGCATGGAACTCAGTATGTAGCCCGGACTTGCCACTTACCTGCCTCANCTTTGAGTTCTTGGATTATAAGCACATACCTGGCTAAGTGCATACCTGGCTAACTTCTCTTGAATCATGGTATGTTTGTACACCATGTATAAATAATCAGTCCTCAACAATAAACAAATCTANCTATTTCACAAATAAATTCAATCTCATCCTTGTAGCAATACTTTATACCAGCACTCTGTTTCTGACATCATATCAGAGGTGAAACTGCTTAATTCACAGGGTATTGAATTTAGCCATTCTTTGATACATTTCAATACATAGTACCAAAAAGGTGAGTTGGTTGTTGGCCTCAGATGACTGATTTCCACTCAACTAGGCACAAAGGAATAGAACTCTGGTGTCATCACAGTTCAACAGGGTGCAACCACCAAAACTCATTTGTTTAGGCCTGATTAAGTTCAGCAGAGGAAGTATGAAAATGAATTCAAAAGGATCAAACAAGAGAAAGGCCCAAGGACAACCATCTGTAGTATGCTTTCATTTCCTCCCACAATAGGGAGCAGTTGCCCTGTGCTGTCAAGTTCATGAACTTGCTAACAGTGTTTTATAGGAACAGTACGTTTTCTACATTTGATCTGAGAGAGACACATCTGAGTGTTCACCAGTGTCCACTTGCCTCCTGAATGTGGCAGCACAGAATTCTTCGATGTCTGACATTTCAAAACTGGCCTGGTATACAAGGCTTTGTGCAAAATAAACCTACTGTGCTCCCGATCCTTCTTTGAAAAGGTTGACAAGAAAACCCAGATGAGACCATGTTTCACTGTCTGGTTGTCATTGTGTGGTAGAGTGCGAGTTGAGCACAAGAGAAGCAGGATCAGGAAAAAAAAAATAGGATTCGGCATGCAAGAAAAAGCACTCATATTATCCAAAGATAAATCTGCTTTCTTTAAAAAAATAATGCGAAGTTTTACTGTTATAATAAGAGTCAATTATTTCAACATTCTCTCTGTCTTAAATATTGGGAAGTTTGGTTGATATTCTTCACTCTTTTCTTCCTCTAGGCTTTTACACACTTGAGATCAAATATTACTAGTTAGGAGAAAGAGAGTCACAGGCATGTTACAGGAAAAAGATAGCATTACCATGATATTTATGTAGACTGGAATTCCAGTATTCCCTTTGTTCTGACAAACTTTAGACCTCTCATGTTTTTTGCCCTATTCTTTATGGTCATACAAGTAGTATTCTTAGCTCACTTTCAAAATGCACTAGTTATGGTTCCTAAATAATTTTCATAATTTTTAAAGCCTGTTCCCTCCATTACAAAATGGAAATTCTAACACAAACTGTTTCAATCGGGTGTTGTGGGAGGAAACTGATGATCCAGGTGATCTCCATGTCTCAATTTGTCATTGTAAGTCATAATAATATTCTCAGAAAATTCACCTGCATGGCAAACAATGCTACAAGGGGTTTCCCATGGAATTTGTGTTTTAGTCAGATATTTAAGGTTTGATTTTTGTCTGTAAATTGGAAAGCAGTGAGTTCTATACCTGTGCAAACCAACACGTCACAATCATCACTCAACCATATCACCACTGACCTCTGTACACCCCTACCCAAATTGAAATATCCACAATGAACTAATAGGCCTTGAACCATCCCGCAATGGATCAGAGCCAAACCCACATTCAATTCTTCATCTCTTTAGAAACTGCTACATTTGAAAGGCTAACGTGACAGAAGGAATATGGAGGGCAAGTCTTATTTTTACAGCACACTGACAGCTATAAAAAAAAATCTATCCCAATAATTAATTCCTCAGCCATTTCTGCTACGGATTCTCTGATAGATAATTCCATTAATATGTGCTGAGCACATATGCTAGAGGCTCTCTGCTGCAATTTACACACTTTGGTGCCTGACTCCTGTATGAAATTTAAATGGTGAAAAAAAGATAAACACACTGATTATCTGTGTGTCTGATAAATGAATGTCGCAACAAAATTTTACAGCTGAAAAGGTTATTTACTTAAGTGAGATTTTNTGTGTGTACATGGAAAGGTCAGATTTTTTTTTCTCTCCCATTGCTGTGAAATTGCTCCTGCTTTTTAGCAAATCTTTTGAGACGGTTATTCTCCTTGCAGTGTTGACAAGGACAGGAGAAGGATGTGGCCTGAGGAAATTACACAAGCAGCATAAAATCCTGGCTGGAATCACAGGCAGCCCACAGTTTGTGGTTTTTGAAAGTCTGTCAAAAAAGTTGCATAATATAAAAGTGAAGACGGGACTTCTGAACAAAAATCAATAGCTGGATCTTTTGAACTGCCCATGTACAAAGTTCTAATGAAAATGTCCTTGAGGGGAGTGTTAATAGTGGACTTTGAGATCAGCTTCACCACTGGTCTGATAACACTACAGAGCATTTGAAGTTTTCAAAGAATCCAAGACTTGAAAAGTTTGGCTCAAACACTGAGGATGTAAATGCCTCTGAGGGGTCTGAGAAATAGCTACCCACCACTAAAGAATATACGATGTGTGTGTTTCCTGACCCACATCAAATTTTAGCCACAGGACACAATTTACTTCAAGGAGGGTGATAGCTTCCTAAAAAGAAGCACTCCATGTTCAAACTAATAATTGATCAGGCACAAGGTACCAGGAACCAGGTAGTAAATGTGTTAAGATGACTAAAAATAAGTCGTCCAGAACGGCTGATTAGAGGGCATTTTTTCTAAATACATATGAAGTGACATTAGGCAAAGTTGGATATTTATAAAATATTCTTTCATACTGTTTCCCATGTTTTCCTTTCTGTATTTATTCCTTTAATAAAGCATAATTTATTCATTTTTACTCTTGATACAAAATTATTCATAACCTAAATCATTATGATATCATCAACATTAAACTGGTGGCTGAAGTTTTAAGTCTTTAAAGCTTAATCATTTTCATTTGTTTTTCTTGTTTCCAAGTCTTAAGTACAAAAATACTCTCTCATAATTTGGAGATAAAAACTCAATAGATTGGGGAGAAAATCTACAGTAAAAGGAAAGTGTACATATACTACCATTCACAAAATCTTTGCCTTTCAAAAAATCATCTTTCATTTGTGTTTTTTAGAAAACTTTATACTAAATATATCCTTGAAAACAATCACCTACTAATCCATCCAGGGTACGAAAAAATATTTTGTTGTATAAGCATTAAAAAATAGATAAATTTTCTTACTGTTTTCAGTGTCAGATCTCTCTGCCCCAGTAGAACAAAGTGATGGCTGACAAAATCATCATAAGTAGTCATTTAGGAGGTTATCGTTCCAATTTAAATTATCTTTCTATTGCAAGCAAGTTTACTGTAGTTATTTTGTCATTTATATCATCATTTATGGCAATGTTGGCTGTTATCAGTATCAAAAATGCATTCAAGTCATTATGTCTAAATGTTGTGATTTTTTTCTCACACTTTTTTTTTTCTAAAGAAATATAATAAATTGCCAGGCATGGTGGCACATGCCTTAATCTCAGTACTCAGGAAGCAGAGGCAGGCAGATCTCTGTGAGTTCAAAGCCAGCCTGGTCTAAAAATCGAGTTCCAGGACAGCCAGAGCTGTTACATGGGGAAATCCTGTCTTGAAATAAACAAAAACAAAACAAAACAAAACAAAACAAAAAATATAATAAATCAAGTACCTTATTGTAAAAACATAGAGGGTTATGTGGCTTGACCACATTAAAGTATTAGGCCAGACTGTTCAATTCCCAGAAGTCATATTTTAGCTTCTCAGATATGCCATCTCTGCAAACTCCACGATTCTTTGTTCTTATACCAGCAAAGTTAAGCCGGTACTGCATCACCAAGTACTCAATGTTGCTGCTTTGCAGCATTTGAGAAAGACCCAGTTTCACAACTGGAGACTTAGTGGCTTAGACTAGTTCCTGTGAAGACATATTCAATATGGGGACACTTGCTAACTGATCTACTGAAAGGAGTTCTCTCAAGATAAGCATCGCAAAGACTTATATGGAAGTGAGAGGAGGGACATAAATATATGGATCCTGTGAGAATTTAATTTCATTCTGGTTCCACAGGAAGCTCTGGNGTATGATGAGTATCAGAGAATTGTCCCATTTTGACATGAGCGAGAGCAGGTACTACCATATTGACTCATGACTTCCCCGATAGCAGAATAAGGAAAGCATAAATTCCAAGGTATCTCTATTGAGGTGTTGCCAAGCAACACATGTGGGGCCATTTAGCATCCATTTAGCATCACTGCTTACTTCAGCTGGATTATAGTTGTTCCGCCAATCAAAACAGTAGGACCATCATTCTCGTCTATGGCAGCCTAGAAAGCTAAGCAATAGATTGGCTGAAAATACCTTCACCAGTATACTTGGTTTCCCAGGAGTATTGTCATTCATGTATAGATGGTACTGGCTTGTTCAAGTCTCCCATAAATGTCCTTCAAGATACATGTTGTAGAATATTATTTTAGAATGTGCTACATTTGTTTATGCTGTGGAACATTTGTCTAATGATGCAAAGATGTGTTGCTTTTGTTTAACTCTGTGAAACTGTGTTACTTTGCATGTCTAAAACACCTGATGGTCTAATAAAGAGCTAAATGGCCGATAGTGAGACAGGAGAAAGGATAGGCGGGGCTGGAAGGCAGAGAGAATAAATAGCAGGAGAAATCTGGGAGGAGAAGATAAAGGAGAAAGAAAAAGAAGGGGCTAGCAACCCAGCCACACACCAGCCATCGAGTAAGAGTCAAAGTAAAATATACCAAAGTAAGAAAAAGAAAAAGCTCAGAGACAAAAGTAGACAAGATAATTTAAAGTTAAGAAAAGCTAGCAAGAAACAAGCCAAGTGAAGGCCAGACATTCATAAGCAAGAATAAGACTCCATGTATGATGTATTTGGGAGCTGGGTGACCCCCCAAAATAGCCAAAAGAGGCAAAAGAGTAAAAGAGCAGAAACAACTAACATTTTGGCATTCCAACATGGGGCTAGAGTAAAAGAAAACCTAGCAACAGGGACATTTCTCTACGGCCCCATGTCTTGGATATCTCAATAGGAAAATGTGCCACATGGACCGGATTGACAATTATGGTTTAATTATGGTTTAATTCCAAAATTTCCCAGTTTAGTTTCCCCACAATTTGTTCATCTGTATTCTTTATGTGTGTGGTACGATTATGTGAGATTCCTGAAGGGACAAGCATTTTCTTCACTGATAAAATAATCTGAGCTTGATGCACTGTCTACTGTTCACTTCTGCTTATATTTTGAAATTTTACTGCAAACTCCAAAGTCTCACCTACTCACAGCATAATTCCTCAAACTGAACTCAAGATGTGCATTACCTACACCCATATTGTGATACAGTTACTAGGCACTCTACAACATCTCAGGAACTCTATAGTTACATTAGACTAATTTTGATCTTTACGCCACATTTCCCCAAGTGTGAGCGTTCTACACTTCTTTTGTATATATAGGGATATTGCTATCTCTTGGATTCATGCCTCTCTTTATCTCTATGTAGTTGCTATTTTATCCTTTTGCCTCCTCATCAGCTCACCCACTTTATGGCTTCATGATTTACACCTATAATTGCATTATTTTATAGACCAGATAACCTTTAATAAAAAATTGAAATCTCTCCCTCTCTGTCTGTCTCTCAGTATGTCTCTTTCTATCTTTCTCTCCCTCTCTCCCTCCCACCCTCCGTCATCTCCTCTCCTTTTCCTACATTTCCTTCTTGCTCTTTCACCTGTATCTTTGGCATCCAAAACAACATGAAAAAATGTTTTAAATGTACATTTTAAACTATATCTCAAAGAAGCAGAGTGATNTAGGGTCTGCCATGCTATGCCAGTCTGCAGTGTGTCCCTACTTGAAGTTCCTTTATTTCTCTGTACTTTAACTCCTCAACTACAAATGGAGATAATGAAAGTACCTAGCAATTTGGGATAGTCCAAGGATTNTAAACATTAGTGTATGTGAACCATGCATTACCCATTTATTAGTATAAAAAAACAGAAAATGAAACTGCCTTAATCCAGTNCAGTCTTTAAGGAAAACAGGATTAATCAGCAATGTCACTAAATATCCACATATTATAAACAATTCCAGTGAAGATCCACACACTACTAACAAGTCCCTTCCTCCCCTCACTCCTTACTGCTTCCTTCTTTCCACTCAGTAATGATTTATAACAAATTTTATGAGACCAATTTCAAACTTGAGGGATTAAAGGAAANCATCTTGGAATGAAGCATTCTATCCTTTTGTATCAAGCGATCCTCTAGCAACTGCATCCTTCTCTGTTAGGTTAATATACTTACTTGTACATTGAAAATGGATTTTAAGTTTTAGAGTACAGATTTTTGAGATTAGAAGCTGGAGAAATTTCTTNAACTATCAATGAGAATTATGGAAACATTAATTGACTAATGCTCAATCTTTTGATTTGTATATTGATCTCGGACAAATATCTCAGCTGAATAATCAATGCCATTACATTNCTTCTGCCTACTTTGTAGAAATGAGCTAATAATCTTTTCATCAATGATGGACAGTGATCCACAACATTCCTGGAAGAAATCTTTGGATTTCTTGCTCTGACCCATCATTAGTTTACCTTCCACCCATAGAAAATCTTTGCAATTTTTCCATCTTATATTCTTCCTTATAAAAAACTTCTCCCAGC
>LZPO01017855.1:37249-63548 GCA_001675575.1 Neotoma lepida | reverse complement strand
CGATTGCACAGTACAGCCTAAATCACATGAGTATCATTCAATATATCCCAACTCTGGAAGGGTAAAGGAAAAGATGAGGGGGTTTATAGTTTCAGGAGACTGCTTCCTGATAGGGAGGGAAATGATCTTAACAGTGGAAGGCACATTTTGAGGCTGCTTCCAAGCTGCATAGGGGCTGTTAGGTTTTAGACATGAAGAATTAAGTGAGCATCTAGGTGGTAAAAGCTTGTAGTCTTTGTAAAAGGAACTTGGTTAGACAGTTCAAAAGAATAGCAGTGACCAAAGAATTAAGTAAGTGCAATCATAATGACTGGGCCACACTACCCAAGCGAGCAGTTCANAGTCCCCAAGCAGTCAGGCATCCTTCCATAAATATTGTCACCCCTTTCTCTGTGTTTGATTCTTGTTAATGATTGCTCAGAATTTTCCTATTCTAACTTCGATTGGTTTTCATAAAAAAATAACATTTTTCCCTCTAGGAAGACACAGATGTGTTTTTCACAGTGAGAGCCATTGAGAGGACTTACATGGAATCTTTTCTTTGGATATAAGGAAAAGGTCAGTAATTAAAAGACAGATTAAAATGTGAGTGTAAGGATAATAAGGAGGAAAAGAATGACCGAGGGGAGGAGCCAGAGTAGGAGGGAGCTGAATGCTCAGACATAGGAAGAGCCTTGTTAAATTTTTGTCTGGTCCTTGTATCTTTGGTCCCCATCTCAAACCAGTTAGGATCTGTTGGTGTGGAAACAACATAGTTTGTGGAGGAGGGGACAAACTCCATCCTTAGCAGTAGTCAGATCTAGTCATGAAGTACTGAAGTAGCCAAAGAATTGAGTTGGTACCTAAGGAAGTTAAGCTGATGTGAAATTCCCCTAAGGTTTTGACAGCTGGTGAAACAGGGAGGTTTATTTATGTAGAAAGGCTTTAGTCCAGCTGTCTTAGTTCTGTTCTGAAAACAATGCCCAGAGTGGCAAAAAGAGGGATAAGTTGAATCCTCTCCTTCAGCCGACAAAAGGTATAATGTAGAAAGGGTAGCAGCAGTTAAAGTGATTCAGTGGAGAAGTCAACCAAGGGGCCACAATGAAATAACCGGTAGTGTAGTTTCAGAGCAAAAGTCAGAAGGTAATAACTGTACAAACTGTGGGGAACATTAAGAGACAAAGTTAACNTAAGTTCTGTTTAGTGAGAGTAAATGTATTTGCACAACTTGTTAGACCATGTACCAGAGTTCTGTATAAGGATAAGGTAACTTTAACAACAGTTTGCTGTAGTTGAAAGTTTTCTCTGGTACCTACTGGCCCTGTGGTCCTGTGGCCGCTTATAAAATAATCATTCAGAGGCNTATGTTAATTACCAATTGTATAGCCTATGGCAGGCTTCTTGCTAGCTAGCGCTTATAACTTAACTCATTTCTATTAATCTGTAAGTTGCCACATGGTCGTGGCATTACAGGTCTGCTGGCATCTTGCTGCTCCTTTGGTGGCAGCTGGCATCTCTCCTTCCTCTGCTTTCTTTTCTCCATATATCTGCTNAGATTTCCCACCTGCCTCTAAGCTGTCTTGCCATAGGCCAATGCAGCTTTATTTATCAACCAGTCAGAGCAACACATATTTACAGCATAAGAAAGACATCCCACAGCAGTTTGCTACATCAGATTCCTGCATAAGGAATAAGCAATTGGAAGCTTTGTAAAAGAAATCGGCTAAATTCAATACCTAATTGCAAATTTAAAAGAGAAATAAGATCCTACTGAAGTGTTTTTATAGGACTCTCTAGCAACATTTCCAAAGACAACACTTGGGTAGTCTAAATAATTACCTAAAACTATAAGTTTGATGACAGACTATCTGGCAGCCACTTTTAATTGGGGAACATCGTTGGTTGGGGTATGTGTGCTAGAATTAACTTTTATTAAGAGGAAGAATTAAAAGCCAGGATAAAGGGCATGGCCAATTAAACTAGTATGCAGGTCCCATAATCAGTCAGGTGGTAGGCTTATGTATAAGGGTCTGCTTTTCACAGCATCCTCATAGGTCAGTTTGGGAAGTGTAACGGCTATTTAGCTCTCCGCTGTTTGAGACATTTAGAGTGTTAGTATAGACTCTGAGATCCTCCACTGGGGAACAGAATCTATGCCCCTGTCATGTGAGACATGAGGGTAAATTCATCTTCCCCATAAATAAGGAAGAGAGTTTTGTTGGTTTTTTGTTTGTTTACTTTTTTGGTTGGTTGCTTGCTTTTCATGGATAAAGATGAAAACAAACCAAGTTGTAGGAAGGGCTGTGGTTATGCTTGATAAGAGTCACAAAGTCAATCAAACATAGCAGCTTTCCAGAACCTCCAGAACTTGGTGATCCAGAAAAGAAGTGAGAAGACTCCAGATCTTCTGGAGTCCAGTCAGAACACTGAGTCAGACGGGATAGACAGTTACCTTTTCCTGCAGAGTTGAGTGAGTGGATGGCAATGCTCAAACAGTGAAAGATTCTCAGCCTGGAGATCAGAGTCTATGAGGAAGATGTCAGAGGAAGGGTCAGGGAAAGATCCTGAGTGAGGATCAACCAGTGCAAGGGGCAGTAGGAATAAGGAGAATGTGGCACATTACTGCTGCTGAAGTGCAGGGTACAGAAGTTTATCTCACTAGAGGGATGAGTGTGCTGTGGAAGTCTNCAAGGACCACCGCAAGGATGTGAACAGTGCCCGTGCCAGCAGTAAGCTTCNGGATTGTCAGCCTCAGCCAAGTCTAGATGTTGGTAACGGCAGCTTGTGACAAAGGCAACGATTTATCAAACACATTCCAAGATGCCTATCACTAATCTATATTTGTTGTAAATCAATTTGCTTTTAAAGCGAGAGGTTTGAGTATAAAAGTCTTAGGTGAGGGTAGTTTTCAATACTTCTAGGGACAGGGACAGAGGGGAAAAAGCAGTTCTGTCTGTAGAATACTGATAGTTTTCATGTCAGTCAGCTTGAAAAAAAAATGTCATTTTTCTTCAATGTAAATTAATAAAGGATAAACACTTAAGGCCTCTTNAGGGATATCTTTCATTTAACCACATCCATTTCTGTGTTGGTTCTGAGGCTATCTGTTGCAGTTGAGGTCCTTTGACTGCTACATGTTTAGATTCCTTAAATATTGAAGTGTTTATGAAGTCTACAGTTTCTTATCATAAAATAATGTGATGAAGTTTAACATGACATCCTGATGTGGGGTCATTATAGTTCCCAGTTTTTATACTTGTTGTAGTATAGAAATACTTGGGTTTTAATTCAACACTCCAGTGTTTAAGCTACAGGCCCACTGTGTCTCATTGTACATTTTGAACCTGAATGTCTGTTAACCTACTAGTCTGATTTGACAGTTCCTAAACTCTGTGTGCTTCTGACTTTACTGTTGTCATCTGTAACATGAATTGCTAAATGGTCTTTCATACAAAACCAGGAGCCAGAAATTGGGGTAAATATTGAAAGATCAGAGAGACAACGGAACAAGCCACCTGTCACCTCTAGGACACCTCATCCTGAAAAGCTTTCCTCAGCTGAAAGAGTTTAGTTCCTGTCTCCTCATGCCTTATATACCTTTCTCCACCCACCCATATCATTTCCTGTCTCAACTTTCCTAGTGCTGGGATTAAAGGCATGTGACTCCCAAGTATTGGGATTAAAGGTGTGTGCCACCACTGCCTGGCTCTGTTTCTCTACTAGACTGAGTCAATTTCATGTAGTCCAGGGTGGCATTGAGCTCACAGAGATCCAGATGGATCTCTGCCTCCCAAGTGCTAGGATTAAAGGTGTGTGCCACCACTGCCTGGCCTCTATGTTTAATCTAGTGGCTTGTTCTGTTCTCTGATCTCAGCCAAATTTTATTAGGGTACACAATATATCACCACATCATTGCGATCTTTGGCTTCTCCCATCATTGCGGCATTAGAAATGAATGCATTTCAAAAAATGTTTTTATAATTTGTTAAAAATTAAAAGAAATGCCATGTATTACCATAAAATTGTGCTTTAAAAATAAGTATATTTCTTCATAATAAAATTATGCATAATCATGAATTTTATTTGTTTAACGCTTTTGTGAAATGTTAAATGCCTGACTTAGGAGAAATAAGCTGAAATCTTACACCAACTTCTGCATGCAATTGTTTGCCACCTGCTGTTTGGGTTTCAACATATAAAGAAAATCCAGTCTTCTGAACACATATATTAGACACAGAGGATGTTTTAATTAAGTTTTTGTTTTGAGATAATTGTAAATTTGCATGTAAATTTTAGAAATCATAGGGAGTGTGGGTATTCTTTGCCCTGTTTGCTCACAATAGTAACACCTTCCCAATTATGCAAGCTATTACAGTCTGGTTAGTGATGTTTAATAAAGTGAAAATACAAAATGCTCCTGTCATCATGGGTACCCAAATATCCCTTATGTCGTGCCTTCATTGCTGCATAGCGCCCCTCCTCCACACCTAGCGTCACAGTCTCCTCACTACTGTTATATATGTTGTTTTCAGAACATCATACAGCTGGGATGTGACCTCTGGGATGGTTTGTTTGCACTCAGCAAATACTGCATGAGGGTGCTATGTGTGTCCAANAGCCTTTCTTGCTCACTCCTGGGCATTATTCCACAGTGAATGAACTTGAAATTGCTAAGTCTATCTGATTATTTCTAGTGTTTTGTTCTTTCGAATGAAATTGCTAGAATAGGTGTGAGGTGGTGGATCTTCCACCATTGCATGTGTGGTACCTTTAGAAACTGGCAAATTTTTTCTACTTTGGGCTACTTCTACTTTCCTAAGAGTGATTTATTAGCAATCCCATTTCCCTTAAACTTCCTTAGCTTTTGTTATGAGTTATAGCCATATTTTTCTATGATACCAGACTAGGAGGTGTGTATGAATGGATGTCTTGGTGAGTTATCTGCCGCCTCTCTAAAGGGTGATGATACTGGACATCACTGCATGAAATTATGTGCTTTCTGTAAGCTCACTACTAGAATGCACATTTTTTAATCAGAACATTTTCTCCTTTACTTGTTGATTTTGAAGTTTCTTCAACTGTCTCTGTACTAGTCTTCTGAAGATGTGTGTTTTTCTCAAATATTTACTCCCATTTATTCTCTAACTGTGGTTGGGCACAATAAAATGTTTTAATTTTGAGGAAATCAATCATATCAATTTTATCTTTTGAGTTCTTTTACCCAGCAATTGGTTGTAAAGATGTTCTTTTGGATTTTTCCTCTGAACATTTTACTGTTTTACATTTTGTGGTTGTCTTTGATTTGCTTTGTGTTTATTTTTAAACAATGTGTAAATTATTAATTTGTGTGATTTTTTATATGTAATATTAGCTAAGATTTGTGTTTGCCTGTAGATGGCTAAATCTAAAGATACACTTGTCCAAAAAGCTAATATGCCCACACAAATTGCTTTTGAACCATTGATAAATTTATTTGAATGTTTAATTAGGTCTGTTTCTGGAGTCTACCTTTGCCCCATTGATCCTTGTATGGTTCTCCTTCTGTAAATACCCAAACCTGGATTGTCATAACTACATAATACACTCACATATTAAGAAGAGCAATTCTCCACACGTTGCTTGTAGCAACTTTTTTTTGTTGTTTTTTCAGGACAGGGTTTCTCTGTCTAACAGTCCTAGCTGTCCTGGAACTCACTTGTTTTGTAGACTAGACTGGCCTCAAAGTCACAGAGATCTGCCTGCCTATGCCTCCTGAATGCTGGGATTAAAAGCATGAACCACTATTGGGCTGTAGCAACACTTTTATTACAGAAAAATATCTTCAATGAGGTAACAACATCCTGATATGAAATCCTCACACTTTAAAAATAATTATTCTGAGCCAGGCAGTGGTGGCGCATGCCTTTAATCCCAGCACTCGGAAGGCAGAGGCAGGTAGATCTCATGAGTTCGAGGCCAACCTGGGCTACCAAGGGAATTCTAGGAAAGGTGCCAAAGCTACACAGAGAAACCCTGTCTGGAAAAACCAATAAATAAATAAATAAATAAATAAATAAATAGATAGATAGATAGATAGATAGATAGATAGATAGATAGATAGATAATTCTGGCCATTCCTATTCCTTCTTCAAAAAATTTAGCTCTTTTACCTTTTCATTTAATTTTTACTATGAATTTCTTTATAAAAATTATTATTTATACTTTGACAACATTTGTTTTTAGTTTTTTTTTAATTATCAATGAAGTCAACATATTTAAGGCAACAAATCTTCTATGTTATGTTATGAGTGGAATGGGCATCATCCTGTAAGTCTTGTGTTTTATCCATCTGGGTTTGTAATTTTCCTCATGCAACCTGTATATAAATTTGTTTAATCCACACCTATTTCATGTTTGCACCATAGATAATGCCTGGAGCTCTCTGATCAATGTGGTCATGCTACATAGTGATGTTATTTAATTGCTTTACTGCTGAACTCCAACAGCTCTAGAATGGATAGAAACTCCTTACCATACCCTGTGCACTCATGGCCTCTGAAAAACAGGACACTTTCTAGTCTTTCCTAGTCAAACTGTATCATTTTTCTGGTCTTTTTATTCTTCTCTGGCTGGAGCTTCATTCTTCCTTCTTCAATAGCTTGTCTTGGTTTTCATGTTGCTTGGGTTTCTGTGGTAGAAATTAGGCATCTGACATTAAATCATTGGTTTTATCCTTTGGTATGGATAACCATTCTTGATTTGTTGAGTAGACTTTAGAATCTCTGTTTGCTGGTGCCCAATTTTGGCAAGATTTGGTTCAGCTGGATGATGACTAAAGTTCAGTCTTGTGACCACTAACTAGTAGTTAGTGTTTGAAGTATCAGAGGTGGTCCTGATTCAGCTATGAAAAATTGTGGCCTCTGATTTCTTGAGCAGACAGGTTCTCACTGTGTTAGGGTTCTGGAGAAGTCCCACAAAAGACCACCATCCACCTATGCAATTAGTAAGAGCATTTATTATTCTAGCATGCTGGAGCTGTCTATCCTACACAAAGGCAAAATGGTGATGACCTCCAGAGAAGCTCACAGGCTTCTTTTAAGAACAGATAAGGGGAGTTCCTAGGGCAGTTAGGTCATTTTAGATCTGATTGGCTTAGATAAGCAAGTAGCAATCATAGTAGTACATTCTAATTGGCTAGGGCTAGTCAGGAGCTGGTTAAGGCTAGAGCTTTCCATTTTGGGGTGAGCTTAGATGAGTCCCAGGCTCTGTCCTTATTTGGTTATTACCTTGAGCTATTCAGGAGGCTGGCTGGCCTAGTATGTGCTGACTGTTGGGGCTGGTTCAGGCCTGGTACACACTATCTTCCTCTTCCCTGCTGTTAGGGGCATTGAAGATTGATTTTCCCTTGTTCATGGCTTCCTCAGAAACTGCCTGCTCAGTTCCAAGAGGCATGGACCAAAGCCTTGTNCTTAACTGAGTTGTTAGGGCAGGCTGTCATATTTGCCTGGCCCTCTCAACTGCAGTATCCCAGAATTTGATGAGAGGGTAATAGAGGAAAGTGAAGCTGAGATCTACAAGAGGGCATACAGTAACTCAGTCAGGTTCTTTGGTCATGGAATTAGGTTCTCAGGAAGTGAGAGAAAGTAAAAGTAAAGCTGCAACAGAGAGAGCAAGGGGCTGATAGAGACCTTCAAATGGCTATGGTATTAGGATCCAAAATACACAAGGAAGGGCAGGTTACCTACAGAATATGTGGTCCCTCAGATGTTAGTGATCCTGGACCCTGGGGTAAACATAGAGGGGTAGGCTATAAATGTAGCTCAGAAAGCTTGTGCAATATATTAGTATATCATTTGTGTGTGTGTGTGTGTGTGTGTGTGTGTGTGTGTGTGTGTGTGTGTATTAGTATATCAGTGAAAGNGGAAGGGGTAGTCTGCCTGAAAAGCACACAGGTAGCTTGGGCATTTATAGTTATGATTTACGTTTCCTTGATAAATTCATTACAGTTTGAGAGAATGTATAATAGTTTAAGAAATATCTGATACAATTGATAATATGAGGGAGGAATAGGGATGGTCTGAAGAAGTAGAATTGGAAAGTAATGAGGCCAAAAATTGTAGGCTGCATGAACATGTTTGTGTCACACACCATCTGGTAAACTCTGACATGCAGTGTTGAAGATGTCTCAAAATTATACTTTCTTTGGGACTAGAAAGTCAATAAATTTTCCACCTTCCCATTCATTGGTCATTGTTCAGATACACTGCCTACCTAGGTGATTAATTCCTTATAGCATTCACTGTGCTCCCAACAGAAAATAGCAGAAAGNAAAACAAATCAATTAACCTCAAACCCTCAAATAGTCATATTTAAATGACATTTTGTTTTATTTTGTTTTGTTCTGGTTTAATGTATGAGCAAATAGCCTGGATTATGTCCTTGTAAAGGCATGAGTGTGCTGTGTATATGCCTGCCACGGTACAGGAGGCCTAGCTCACCTGTTGTTCATGCTAAAACACAAAATGTCCCTTTAAAGAAGAGTGGTAAGGTGTGGTGAAGCTGTGTGAATGTCTTTCAAAGACAGCACTGAGGAGGGCTTGAAACCAGGGTAGTGGCTTCCAGGGTTTAAAATGGAGGTTCTTCATTTAAGCCACATGATGATTTTAACAGTATTTTATGTCAGTCTCTATGCTCTCTCATTTACACCTAGTATGGCCTCAATCTCTTTTTCTGGGATAGAAGGGCTTGTCTTTCAGCATAGATCTATCCTATAGATCAGTGGTTCTTAACCTTCCTGATGCTGAGATTCTTTAATATAGTTCCTCATGCTGTGGTGACCCCCCCAATCACAAAATCATTTTCATTGCTACTTCATAGCTGCAATATTGCTACTGTTTTGAATCATAATGTAAATAATTTTGAAGATAGAGGTTTGCCAAACTAATCATGACTCACAGGTTGAGAACCGCTACTGTATTTTTTTTTCCATGTGCACCTTAAAAGAACACATAGACTATCACTGTTGGAGGGAATTTTCTGTATTGTGTTTATTGGGTGCACTTGCTGTAATACAGTGTTCAGGTTCAAGGCTCACTTCTAATGTTCCATCTGGATGATGGTACATTGTTGAGACTGGAGTACCAGAGTNTCATTGCTACCATATGCAGTATGCCTCTCTCCTTATATTCTTTCATGTTTGCTTCCCACCTTTAGGAACTCCAATGTCAGGCATGCACACAATAATAATTTGTCTACCTTCATCATGTGTTGACACTTTTACCATTATATACCATCATATGGTGACTTTCCGCATATCCTGTGACAGTGTATTGTTTAGCTTTAAAATCTTTTGTCTGCCACAAGTAGAAATACCCTACTCTGTTTGTTTTCTGTTTGCATGCAATCTCCTTTTCCATCCTTCCACTTTCAATCTGTGCATTCTGAGCATTGAGGACAGTTCTCGGGCAGCATAGAGATGGATCTTGTTAATTTTTATAAATCTATTCATCCGTTCACCCTCTTTGAGTACCAGATGTGTGCTGAATCACTTCAGATCACAAGGGGAAGCAGTGTCCCTGCCATGGCCCAGTGACAACACTCTTGGAGTTTAGTCATTGNAGAGGTTAGCAGGAGAGGCAGTAAAGTTAAGTAGGGTCTGTGCGTGTGAAGAATGAGACCAGACATCATGCTCTATTGGTTACTTTCCTTACTGCTGTGATCAAATACCTAACAAGAAGCAATCCACAGGGGAAGGGATCTTACTTTAGCTCATAGGTTCATGGCAAGGGAGATAGGTAGCTGGGCTCCAGCTGGAGCTCTGACTCTGAACTCCTATTCACATGAAGAAGCAGAAACTTGGAGATAATGACACTCTTCTGGTTTTGTCCTTTCATTCAAACCCCCAATCCAGAGGGTGGTGCTAAGCACATTCAGTGTAGTTCTTCCCTGTTGATATAAACCTTCCAACCCGTACCAACATTCCCAGAAGTGTGTCTCTTAGGAAATTCCAAATCCAATTATTCTGACAGTGTAGATTAACCAGTAAGCTGGCTAAGAAAAAACAAAAACAAACAAACAAACAAAACATGGTTACTGTTTGCCTCTTAGGTAAAGCAAGGCCTTGGCTAGATTTGAAACTAGGGTTAATACTGTTTGAACTTATGTGTGAAGGACAATTAGTCCTTGATCTTTGTCAAAATTTACTTTGATTGTCATTTCTCACCCTGGATTTGGTCCCATAATAGGATTTAAGACTGATCCTGGAGGCTGCTGAGGGCTTCTCCAGATTTCTGACACTGTGAAGTTTATATTTGCAAGTTGACTCTGATCAGACACCATTGCTGTCAAGAACACCACTAAAATACTTATGCTGACTGTTGCACATTTGATGTCCTTGCATTTTTTAATCTCTGATTCCGGTTGGTGTAATCACAGAACTTCCCTCTATTTCCCCTTTGAATTAAGACAAACCAGAGACTGAGAAGCATATTGGGATGCTAAAGAAACTGATGCTCTCCCTTTCTAATTTTTTCTCTCTCTCTTTGGTAACCATGGTCCCTGATGAATCCCATTGGTGTGTCCTTGCTCTGACTTGAGGAAGATGGNATAACAATACGGTTACNTTAAAATTTCTCTCATGACTTCCATGTGATATTTGTTTTTCTGTCTTGTGAGTTACATAGGTAACTAAAACTAAGTTTAGCACATTTTCACAAAGGTATTCTTGTTTTTAAGTAATTTCTAGTTGAAATACTTGTGAAAGGCAGCAAAATCTAGATTGTCCTTGTTGTAGTTTAAAGCAGCGGGAAGAAAAGTCACACCATATAACAGAACTCATGTGGGAGGTTTATTGAGGTAAGAGAGGTGAAGGGATGCAGATACCGGCCTCTGGGGATGTAGCACATGCACACAGGAAGTGGCTGTAGTTGATGACGTATCCTGCCAGGACCCCGAGCAGGCCAGTGGTAAATGCCTGAATGCTAACATTCCTCCACTTTGTTTATTATAAAAAAGTGAGGAAATAGGAAGGGAGGGCAGATGAGGNGNGAATGAGGATGGTGTGTTCTCCAGACTGCTTCCTGCTGAACTAGGGGCACTGGCATCTTTGGAAGACCTGAGAAAACTGGGATTCTGACCAAGTCCTGTGATAGCTGGCTGTTCCACTTCTCTGGTCAGGCTCTGTGGGACTGTCGGGTGCTGCTTGGACCTGGCAAGATGCTGTCACAGCAGAAGATAAAGTTAAGTTTAAGGGGGAAATTTTTTTAGGTCCTGGGAATTGAGGGAAGGGAATCCCAAGACCAGGGAAAGGTGGGGACGCTTAGGCTGTTGATTGACAGTACTTGATCAGGAGTGCATCTGACCTGTTCACAGTCGATCCAAGTTGACTCCCTGGAGCCTATAAGAATTTTTTTTTAATTTGTAAAGAGATAAGTTTTAGACACATTCCCACTGTTTAAATCTGTACTGAAATTTACCTTGAAATTTCAGTATATTCATGCCTTTGAGTCATTAGAAAGCAACCAAAGGGAATTTAAAATCCTGAGCTTGTGGCTATGTTAATAGTAGTAGTATAGTGGTTAGTACTATACCAGAGCTAGATTAATAGCTTATCAGAATTCTATCAATTAATGTTTCCTTCTTTTATACATCTTAAATCACTTTCTCCTTATCACCACTTAAGCTTTCCTATCTTCACATAAACAAATCTTAAAGCACCTGGTCCTTCCCCATCACCATAGCATCACCTTGACACTCTCTCCTTAGCCAATTTTCCAGGAAA
Source organism: Neotoma lepida (assembly GCA_001675575.1). Lineage (NCBI taxonomy): Eukaryota > Metazoa > Chordata > Mammalia > Rodentia > Cricetidae > Neotoma > Neotoma lepida. Next base: position 51,811 of record LZPO01017855.1, on the reverse strand, counting down.
CAGGTGGTTGATTACTGAGAGCAGTCATTGTAGAGAGCACCTTCTAAATAAAGGAAGAGTAAAAAGTTACGTTGAAATCTGTTCTGTGAGTCTCTTTCTGAGTCTTGGAGGTGTGGATATCTCTGAGGTGCTATTGGTTCTTACCATCCAGGCATGTTTGGTAGTCTTTGCACCTCCTGCTTTGTGGCTAATGGTTGGCAGTCCTGTAGCAATAGCTAATTAGTTGTTTGGTTAGAGATTTTTGAATGTGTCATTGGAGATACATAGAAAAGAAATTGATGATGTGGAATGTGAGTAGTAGAGACATGAGAATGATAAGAGGGGTCAGGAAGGAAAGTATCCACTTATATTTTGGGTTCTCAATCCAGGACAATTGAGCATGGCTGTGGGGTGAAACTTCATTCTTCTGGAACTGGAGACAAGGCAGTTGATCTTGGTATCCTCTGAAACTTAAGAGAGTAGGGTTTTGTTGGGTTTGATGTATGTGAAGGAAAATTGTCTTGAGGTTGGGCTTGAGTTGGGTTAAGTGAATCCAATGAGGGAAGCCCTCAAGCTTAGCGGCGGTGGGAGTTACAAGAATTACCTTGAAGGGGTCCTGCCATTTAGGGGGAAGGGGTGAGGGACATTGGTCTGGAGGAGAGAGATCCCTGATGTTGATTAGGGATGGACAGGAGTTAACACGTGGTCAGGGTAGGGGGTGGTCAGTAAAGTTCCATGGAGAGTGGAGATAACAGAGTAAGAGTGAGTAGGAGATCAGGGAGAGGCAGAGCTTTGGGTAAGAGACCAAGTTAGGACCTGCTGGCCCATACATGAGCTCAAATGGTGAGATGGAAAGGGGCTGCTTGGGGAGAGCCCAGAGCCTTAGAAGAGCCAGAGGCATGAGTTTTACCTAATTGAGGTGATTTTTAAGGAGTGGTTAGTTTGTTCTGTCTTTCCTGAGAACTGGGGATGGTATGCGATATGGAAGTGCCAAGTAATGCTGAGTGCTTTAGATAGGGTTTAGGAAACCTGTAAGGTGAATTCAGGATCATTGTCTGACTGGAGTGAGGCNGAGATTCAAAACTGGGGAATGATCTCCTGGAGAAGGAGGTCTGAGCCCTTTTGTTAGTGATTGGGAATGCCTCTACTCAGTCTATAATGTGTCCACTGAGACCAGGAGCTACNTAACTCATCTGATTCTGGGAATGTGGTTAAAGTCAAGTTGGCAGTCAATCCCCAGGAGGGAGCCTCTGGCCTGGTGGGTGAAAAAAGGAGTGCTGTGGTATCTGGAGTTGGGTCTGATATTTGACAGATTTTACAAGAGGCAGTAATAGTCTTTAAGAAATGTAAGTCCTCAGGGGTGAGCTGCAACTGGACCTTGACAAAGTGAAGCAGAGTTTGGCTATTATGATGAAAGAGCTGATGTAGATAGGGTAGACAGGACAAAATTTATCGAGTGTCAGGGGGTGACAGTGGGGATGTGGATTATAGTGCAAAAATTCCCTATGGTGGGTAAGGTGATTCTGAGTCTTGGAAGGCTGTAGGTCTAGCTACCTCATCAGCTCAGTTATTTCCTTTAGAGATGATGGAGTTATTAGTCTGGTGAGACAGACTAGCAGTGGATAATCCCTATAGCTGTGGGGAGATGGGGGGCTTTTAGCATGGCCATAATTTGACCTGAGTTGGTTATTGACCCTCCTTTTGTTGTAAGTAGTCTGTGCTCTTTCCAAATGGCCGTGTGGGACAAGAGGATATGAAAAGCACATTTGAAGTCTGTGTGAATGTTTAGGGATTGTCTTTGTGCCAACTGGAAGGCATGGGTGAGAGCTATTAGTTCGCCCTGTGGATTAGTGGTGTGGGAAGGGAGGGCCTGTGCCTCAACCACCTCCATATCTGACACTATGGCACAGCCTGCTTTTCTGGACCCCACATGTAAAAAGGAGATGCCATCTGTGTACCAGGTATTGATGGCATGAGGCAATGTGGCCTCCTGTATGTGTGAGGAAAGGGGCAGTAGTTCCTCTAGGGTTTCAATGCAGGAATGAGATGGGGAGTATTCAGTGTTTGGTTGGGGAAGAAGATTTGAGATATTGAGGGGTGGGCAAGATAGGAAAGTAAATGTGGCATCTTCTACTAGTTCCACCTGGAGAGAAAGAACATGGGAAGGAGGTAGAGTTTGTCACCTTTCTAAGTTAAGAGAAGGGACAGGTTGTGGGAGGAGAAAATAGTGCTGAGTGACCCAAAGGTTTTATTCATGAATGAGTACAACAGCTGATAAAATGCATATGTAGAGTGCCCATTCCTGGGTGGTAAGGTCTAATATTTTTGACAGGTATGCTGTGGGTGCAAAGGAAGGTCCTATTTAGTAGGCCAGGACCCCAAGAGCATACCCCTCTTTTTCTGTTACATAGAGGGAGAAGGGATGGGTTAGGTCTGGAGGTGTAGTGCCAGGGCCTGGAGGAGGGCCTGTTGGAGCTTCTGAAAGGGTTTAGTAATGAGAGTGAGAAGGGGTTCAAGTGAGGGGTTAAAAGCTGCTTCATATAAGGAGCAGGCAAGGAGGGAAAAGGAGAAGATCCAGGAATATAAGAAGCCAGCTGTTCCTAGGAATGATAAAATCTCTTTGGTAGAGGGGACTGAGAAGGACTGGATTAGTTGTTTTCTACCCAAGGTAATGGCTTTGTGGGTTGGGGTAATGGTTAGTTCCAAGTAGGTGACCTGAGGAGTGGACAGTTGGACCTTGGNAGATAAGACTCTATAGCTCCAGCTGGACAAGAAATTTAGAAGAGCAGAGGTGTTAGTTTGGCTGATTTGTAGGGATGGACTGCAGAGAAGATAGTTTACATACTGTATGAGTTTAGATTTGGGGAGAGACAAAGAGTAGATCAGAGGCCAGAGCTTGGCAAAATAAGTGTGGGCTGTCCCAGAACCCCTGGAGTAAGACAGTCCAGGTGAGCTGTGTGGACAGGTGAGTGTCAGGGTCAGTCCAGGTAAAAGCAAAAATATTTTGTGACTGGGTGCTGAGAGGTATAGAGAAGAAAGCGTCCTTGAGATGCAGAAATGAGAAATGGGAGGTCTCTGAGGGGATAGTGGAAAGGACTGTGTAAGGGATAGGCACAACAGGCTAGAGGGGGACCACTGCAGAATTAATGAGCCAGGGTCTTGAACCAGGTGGTAGGTCCCATTGGGCTTTTGGACTGCAAGTATAGGGGTGTTAAAGGGAGAAGCTGTAGGATGAAGTAGTTCTTTTCTTTTGGAGGTCAGTCAGAGATGATAGGTTTAAGTTCCCTGAGGCACTGGAGTAAGAGTGAGTTCTGGACTTAGGTAATGTACTGGGTAAGGTCTTGGAATTGGGCAATGATGGGGGAATAGTGTTTAGCAACAGAAGGATTTGGGATATTCCAGACTTGGGGGGTCCACCTGGGAGGCTGGCAGAGGAAACAATACATTGGAATCAGTAGGTTGGGTAGCTAGGAGGAGGTGGAGAGGTGAAGCTGGGGTCAGGTGAATGGGGGGATCAAAAGAAACAGAGGCTCCCACTTTGTCTAAAAGACCCCTTCCTAGTAAGAGGACAAGACAGTTTGTGGCATCAGGAAGGAGTGTGGGAGAGAAATACCCCTGAAAATGCAATTGAATGGTGAGGTCTAGTGAGGCAGGCAATGTTGTTCCCCTACCCTAAAAACAGGGAGATGAAAAGGAGAGGTGGGTCCTCAAAACTCTATCAGGACCAAGTAAGTGGCCCCAGTGTCCAGCAGGAAGGAGATGGATCACCCTGATACTGTAATGGCTACCCAGGGTTCCTTGTCAGAGATGGCAGTGGTGTGGCCAAGGGAACCTGAGCCCCTTCAGTCATCTATGACCAGGCCTAAAAGGTTGAATGGAGAGTGGTCTATTTCTGATGTCCCCATGCTACAAGGGACATGGGGACATTCAACAGCCCAATGTCCCTCTTGGTGGCACCTTGGACATGGCCTGGGTGGTCTGCAGAGATTAGGGCAGGCCTGGGCCTTGTGACCCTTCTGACCACATTTGAAGCAGGNACCAAGTGGTCCTTGAGCCCCAGGAGGCAACGGAGCCTGGGCACTTGCCAAAGCCAGTTTAATGGCCTTGGCCAGCATTTGGTATTTTGGTATTTCCATTTATGAGATTTTTCATCCCTCCTGTGGTACATCTTAAAGGCCAGCACTAAGAATTCTGCCTGTGGGACTAGGAGTCTTCTCTCCAGATGCTTAAGTTTGACCCTAATGTCAGGGAAGCTCTGAGTAAAGAAATATGTTATAAGAAGTTGTCTACCCTCTGGGTTTTCAGGATCAAGATTGGTATACTGTAAGAGGGCCTGTGTGAGGTGTTCTAGGAACTAAAATGGGTTTTCTTGTCCTGAATGACTTCTTGGAGTTTCTCATAGTTAACTGGTTTAAGGGCAGCCTTATGGAGACCAGCCAGAAGCCAGGTTGTAAACTGGTCCTTGGGTAGAATGCCCCCTGGGATATTATAGTCCCACCATCAATCCCAGTCAGGGAACCACCTCAGCCCCAGCTGGGTGTGCTTTGTTAGTTTGGTGGATTTCTTTTGCATGTGCTCTAGCCTGCCCCCAAACTCACTTGCATTCCTCAGGATGTAGGTTGTCAGAATCATATATATATATACATGAGACTATATGATTGGGTGATATATTAGAATTATTTAATGAAAGAAGTAGAGTTAAATGTATAAGACCCCAGTTTTTTTTATTTGAGAGAGTTCACAAAAACGGGACATGCACTTTAACAAGTTTCATAGCTAGCAGGAGCTGAGTAGAGGAACAGGAAGAAAGAACAGAGGGAGGGCTTGGAGTGAAGACAAGCGAAAGCTTGGATGGACATGGGGTACCCCATTTATTGGCAGAAGTTGCAAAAGCCCATATAATATTGGGATATAGGGTGCCGTGCCAGTAAGTGGCCGTTTTGATTGATTATATAAGCAGTTTAGGGGCCAGATAAGACTGCAAAAGCAGATAAGCTTAGAAGCCCTTAAGTCAGGTGCTAACTATAGAGGTCTGAGGTTTTCCAAGAGGTATCCCATGGGGGAGCTTGGAGGTATGGTCAATGACACAGTTCCCAAGAGTGAGGTAGAGAAATAACATCCAAAGGTCTGAGATTCCTAGTGCCCCAGGAACTCAGGAAGGATTGGATTGTGTAGGCACAAGCTGTCCAGTGCATTGTCATGCAAAAGACAGGGGCCAAGGGCTGAGTAGACATAGGCTGCTCAGTACATCGTCATGCAAGAACAGGGGCCTAGGGCTGTGAGCCCGAGAGATACATGGTCGCCTGGTACCAGGGCTTGTGGATAGAGCCAAAAGGCAAGAAACCATGCTTCAGAGACGAAGCCTCACTTATGGGAAATGGCCATAGGTGAGTGTTGGTGAAGAGGGTCAACCATAGCCTTAAAGACCATTTTTGCGTGTTCCTCCACCTCCTAGAACACCAGAGGGGTGCCAGATGCTCTACGGTTAGGGAAGCATTTACGCCAACTGAGAGAAGGGGAACTTACCAATTGTTGCCGGTGTTGGATGGAGAGCCCAGCGATCATCGGTTAGGTGGAAAGTGAGGCTGTTGCAGGTAGACTAGGTCCAAGGTCTCAGTATGTCTCAGATTGCCTGTGGGCAGGAGGGACCAACAGGAGAGCCTGCCAGAGTCTCAGAACCAATATTGTAGTTTAAAATCTGTGGGAATATAAGTCCCACCATACAACAGAGCTCACGTGGGAAGTTTACTTGGGTAAGGGAGGCGAAGGGATGCAGAGATTGGCCTCTAGGGATGTAGCTCATGCTCACAGGGAATGGTTATAGCTGATGACGTATTCTGTCAAGACCCTGAGCAGGCCAGTGTAAATGCCTGAATGCNAACATTCCTGCCTTTTGTTTATTATAGAAAGGTGAGGAAATAGGAATGGGTAGCAGATGAAATGGGAATGTGGGTGCTGTGTTCTTAGGACTGCTTCCCATTAAACTGGGGGCATCGGCATCTTTGGGGAACCTGAGAGACCTGGGATTGACATTCTCCCAGGACTGAGCAGACCCGCCTGAATACTAACAGCTCTATTTTGACATCTTGCTAACATCTTGTCTTCTCATATGAAAAAGAAATGTTATTATGTACCTCATATGATTAAAATTGTGTTAATGCACACAAACATAATTATAACAATGCCTGGAATTTACTATTAATAGATGTTAGTTTGTGATTTAAGAGATATTAATACTTTGTTTCACATAGGGGGCCTGTTGGGTTAGTGTTACATCAACGTTAAAGTTGATAATATTTCTGTTGGACTTTGGCCTAGAATATTCTCCATGCATTTTGGAACTCTTTTTGAGACTAACTTTATAGTAATGATACTAATAGCTATTATCATTTTCATGAATATTTTAGTTGAACTTCCAGAGAAAGAAAATTAAAAATACATTGTCTGCTATTAAGTTTATGTAGACCCTCTAAGTCATGTTTTAAGTAAAACCATTATGTAGAGGATATTTGCCTTCATCGTGTTTCTAGACTATCTTATTAAATTCTGCTCCCAGGATAGTCTTTACTCTTTATCTCCTGCCCTGAAACAGTAACTCAGTTAGGCAAAATCCTCTTCATACTATTTCCAGGTGGGAGGCAAAACACAAGAAGTGTTTTGAGTCTGAAATGTCTAAGACAAGACACAGGTAAATGAGCACTCCCAGAAGCTCTCAGAAATCAGCTAGCTCAAAACACAGTTGTGGCTCAAGCTCCTCACTTTGGGTCTCAAACTCCTAACTTCAGTATCTTTTAGGATATAGTGGTCATTTGTGAATATATTGTCTCTTATTCAGATTTTAACAAAGATCACTATGTGTGAGCATTTCAATCAATATACCTATATTATTAAATATGACATTATAAAGAATCATATCTATAAATTCAGCCCAAAATAAGTTTCTTATTAAGACACAAAATTTGTATTATTTTGTTGCAACAATGATAGGAAATTAGTGTGCATATACATAGAAATAAAACCATGCTTTGTATTTTGATCTTGTGTATTTTGAACCTTACTGTGGCTGTGAGTTTCACAAGATTGCGATCTGTACCATGGAGACATTTTTATCTTACTATGCTCTGAATTTACTGCCTTCCAAATTTCCCCCAATGTCTCTCTACTTAGGCATTTGGAAAGTCAATTCATTTGCCCTGTTGTTCACAGCTCACTTAATAACCATCATAACAATTTTGTTCTTGCCAGCCACTGGAGTGCAGCTATAGACCTTAATAGGTTTAAATTAAAAAAAATTAAAGCTACAATCTAAATGTTCAACTCATAAGCCTGTTGATAATTGTTTCAAATACTATGAACCAATTTTTGCAATGTTCTGTACACTTTTTTGTTTTGTTTTGTTTTTCGAGACAGGGTTTCTCTGTGTAGCTTTGGTTCCTTTCCTGGAACTCACACTGTAGGCCAGGCTGGCCTTGAACTCACAGAGATCTGCCTGCCTCTGCATCCCGAGTGCTGGGATTAAAGATGTGCACCACCACCGCCCAGCTCTGTACACTTCTTTTAAGAACACTAACACATGANATGATTCAAATATGTGTTCATTAACATATTAAATTATTATATTCACAATTCACAATTTAAATGTAAATATACTTATATAAGCTTTGAAAATGATTATCTATGTTCTCTGCATAATAATTTTTTATTTTAGATTCATTTAAAATTCATAAATAGGACATAAAACTATACCTAAAGCTTGAATTACTGCTATTTCTTAGGGAATATAATATTTAATACAAACTTAAATATGCATAACTAGCAAACTTATAAAAATAATTTTATGAAAATGTTATATAATGCCAATTGGTAATGGGTTTGTTTAGGATAGCTTATCATGTAGCCTAATGTTGCCCTTGAACTCCATATGTAGCTGAGGATGACTTGGAACTTCTGGTCCTCTTAACTCCATCTTCTGAGTACTGGGATTATAGGTGTGTATTAACACACTAAGTTTATGTTGTGTTAGTGATTGACCCCTGGCTCTCCACTATACTTGCATGTACTCCACCAACTATGATACATTCCCAGACTTTCATTTTCTTAGCTTATGAACAGTTTTATTGAAATATAATTCATGTTATACCAGTTATCCATTTAAGTATGCAATTCAACAGATTTTAGTGCATTCAAGGGTTTTGCAATCACCACAGTCAGTTTAAAAACATTTCCATCACTCAGAAAACATAGAATATGTCCATTGATATTCTCTCCCAATTTTCTGAAAGTTTCTAGAATGAAGAGAAGAAGTGAGGAGGACAGGAGCAGAAGATGAGATGATTCACAGAAGAAGCAGCATGGGAGCCTAAAGGAAGGGAGAGTAAACATGGAATCTTTTGGAGGAAATTCAATCTTGCTTTACTTATAATTCTGACCATAGAGACACCTATCCACATTATTCATCTACAGAACTAAAAAGATAATTATTTATTTTAGTGAAAGTAGCAGTAGTAGTTTGTGGGGCTGAGCATCAAGCCAAAGCTCACATATTCTAGGCAAGAATGGCAACACTCAATGACATCACAAGCCCCAAAAAACAGTTTCATAATAAGCCACAGGATTTGTCTGACTTTTTTACAACTGTGACAGGAAATTATTACATATGTGCATAGAAATAAAACTATGTTTTGTATATTGATCTTTGATTTTACAGATTTATTGAACTCCNAACAGTGGGATGAAAAGGGTCCCACAAATAGGCAAAAGAATCAGACAGCCCTTGCTCCCACTGTTGGGAATCCCACAAGAACACCAAACTACTCAGGCATAGCATATACACAAAGGATCTAGGTCAGACCCCCTACAGGCTCCCTGATATATGTGAGGCCCCATGAGTCCAGGCCAGTTGATTCTGTGGTTAGTGTTCTCCCGGTGTCCCTGAACCCTCTGGGTCCTCCAATCCTTCCTTCCTCTCTTTTGCAGGATTCCCAGAGCTCCTCCTAATGTTTGGCTATGGGACTCTGCATCTGCTCTCATCTGTTGCTTGATGAAGTCTCTCGGGTCTCTTTGATGATGATTCTGCTGGCCTCCAGTCCCAGAACATTCTTCAGGCAGGACAAACTATATAGATCTGGATTTTTTATAGATAGCCTCTATAAGGCTGAAAATACTTCCCTCTGTTTCTAATTTTCTGGGTATTCTTATAAGAAAGACAGGTAAATTTAATGAAATGATATTTTTGTGTTTATTGAGTGATCACCTGGCTTTTGTCTGTCTTGAGTAGCTGAGTGTTATTGTTTTGTTCTATGTCTGTAGTAGGCATGGGAACAGCTGACATAAAGCATGAGTCTACTTAGAGTTCTCTAGAAGGAGTGTGCCAGGCAACAAAACACAGGCACCTTCTTGACTTCATCAGGATGAGGGGTCAGCAGGTAAAGTAAGCCAGAAAGTTTTTTCTGTCATACTACCTTTTTATTGAAAAAAAATAACCTTTTCATGCAATATATTTTGATCATGGTTTCTCCTCCCCCAAATCCTCACAGATCCATCCCACCTTCTACCCATCCAACCTCACACCTTTTCTTTCTCTATCTCTTTATAAAGCAAACAAACATCATTTACATTTCCACTTAAATTAATAGGCAAGAGCTAATGAGATGGCTCAGTAGGTAAAGAAAGCATGGGAACTTGAACTTGATCCCTGGAACACATGAAAGTGGATGGTGAGAACTGATTACATAAAGCTGTTCTCTGACCTCTACATGTGTTCCAAGAAACACACACACACACACACACACACACACACACACACACATACACACATATTTCTAAAATGGAAATAAAAGGTAAGAAAGTTTAAGTACAGTTAGAACTGGCTAGTTTCAATGGCTTCACAAGCCTGGAGGTTTAGCTCTCCTTGGCAATCATGTTTGTCTTTATGCTGGGGAAGTTAGGAAAGAGGTGTGTGAAAGCCCGGTGAAGGAGGTGGTTATGTGGATTATGAATTGGTTCTACGCACATGGAAAGATTTACTAGGCAATCTGTTCACTATCTCTTGGAACTAGACAGCCCCAGTAGCAATAGTTAAAGGTCTATAAGACCCTAGATGTAAAAGTCTTAACAATAGCAATGAACGTGTGTAAAACATAGACAAATAAAAGCATGCCCAAAGCATCACATAGTCATCTGATATAGAAATCAATTTTCAGATATTAAGTTGATTTTCTGCTTCTAAGATTAATTTCACATGCTTATGTGCATAATTCTTTCTAATGTGACTAAAGTTTATTTCCTAATATTTTTTTGAAGCTATGTCCATTAATACTATTAAAGTATGTTGGTACATACTGCCCCCCCAACTCCTTAGATTTTAGATTTTATCAAGGTAGAAGACATCACTAGATGAGTTAGGATGTAGTTTGCATTCATCATTTTATGGGAAGAGATGGTGAAGAATTAATATAAATTCTGCTTTAGACATCAGAATAACTTCAACTATGAAGTTATCTGGGCTAGAATGTCATTCTAAAATATCCTTAATTTATCAATTCAACTCCATTTTCTTTTAGTATAAGTTTATAGAGATTTCCTATGTATTCTTCACTTAGTTTTAGCAATTTCTTTTTGTATTTCAGTATTTTCCACCTCAATCACTTTAAGTTTTAAATATATAATTTAACAGAAGATTTCAAACTTATTAAAAGGTTAATATATAATTACCTGCTAAGTCATATCTCTTATGTTTAAATCATAACACTTTTCTGTTTTCTCACTTTTCTTACTTAAATGGAACATTTTCAAAAACATTTTTGCCTCCTTTCATGATTTCTAGTTAGTAGATTTTATATGAATCCCACTCCTTTTCAGTTATTTATAAATTACTGCTTTTGCATTTATTTCTATGTTATACTAATTGGCCTGTGGTAATAAGCCTGATAGAGCTGTAAATTTGAAAGAGAACTGCAATAGTAAGTGGAATCAGCAAGACAGATGCTGAGTACGTCCTTTCAGGGCATACATTTAAGTACATTTCAAAATGGTTAAATAATTCTCGATTTNTTTTCTCAGCCTAGTTGGTTTGGACATTCACACAGACTTGTTGTATATAATCTAAAAACTGTCTCGTTCTTCTTACTGTTTGTTGTTCATTAATCTGTAAATCCTTTAACGCACACAAACATAAATAAAGTTTTATATTTGATACTCCACCTTCTTCAGGTGTTTTATACAGTTCAGCCTTGAGCCACTGCAGGCTCTTAGACTTCAATATGTCTGTGTCTTTTAAATATTTATTTATTATTTTATGCATATAAATGATTGCCTGCATGTATATCTGTTCACCATGTATGTGNCCAGTGATTCCTGAGGTCAGAAGAGAGTGTTGAATCCCCTGGCACTAGAGTTACTGGTGCTTGTGAGCCTCCACGTGGGTTCTGGCAGTCAAACCTGGATCTTCTGCAGGAGTAGCAAGCGCTCTTAATAACTGACAATCTTTCCTGCCCCACCTCTGTGTCTTATATCCAGGTCNTCNTCCAAATCCTGAAAATGAAGAGTTAAATCCATACTTGAATTATATCAGATTTAGTTACTGCACTTTTATGAATTAAACAATGCTTCTATCATATACAAGCCATCTGTTTTTACTTCAAGTGGGGAAATTTCCAAAATGAGTCCCAACCAAATCCGTAATAGATTTGTCCTCCCATATAGCATGAAGCTGCCTACTCAGATCTCAGATTTCAACGAAAATGGCGCATGCATGATGGAGGAATGGCCCAAATCCAAGTTTTGTGAATTTACATTACTTCTTCTGATAATTCATTCTTTTTCAGAAAAGGATTCATTGCTCTGGAAACAGAGTGACTATTTATGTAATGCTTGAGTTCTCCTATTATTCTATACCAACTGCAAGATGAAGCTCAGGTGCACAAGGGCGAGCCGTAGTTGCTCCTCAGTGACTTCCCAATGTCTAGACACTTATACTGTGTGTGACCATAACTTAAGCTTTAGAAATTCTAGATATCCCTAAGATACTTCTTTTCTTTATGCTTCTATTCCTTGGTCTATTTGTTTATTGTAATATTCATCATAATTTAGCGGTTCAACAAGAATGTGTTAATANTTCAATTCTCAGCTCAAATACTAGAACTCAATAGGGGAACATCCCTCTGACCTCTACTGCTTAAATTTAATTGTCACTCTCCACACCTAGTCAAATAAAAATGACAGCAAGTTGCTTATGAAAACATGTAAATACATATACATCATTTTAATCCCACTATTTGAATTAAAGATTATTAATGACATTTTTTACCTCCTGAGGAGAAAATCTACTACTAACTTTGGTTGGGAAATATTTTGAAAACCCCACTCCCAAATGAAAAAAGAAAGATTTACATATGCCAAAAGTATTATTGAAGAAAACAAATTTCAATAAGCAAATCTGCCTTAATTCAATAANTAATTTACTGGGTGCATTAGAAGAAGCAGTGTTGGGCAAAGTTGTGCGAAGGAAGAAACATTATACATGCAAGTTTTAGGAATACATAAATGAGAGTGAGTGAGAAGACTTTTAGTCATTGTCACAATTCACAATAAGAATAAACAAACCAAGTTTGAAAAAAATTAGAATAGTTACATTATTCAAANTTTTCATAACACATAAATGTATTTTACCATCACTCCTAATACAATTCCTATAGATTTTCCTTAACCAACCTTGTTTGCATGTTTATAGTAATTCAGGTACTTCTACACAATTCTGTCACTGTCTTTCATCTATATTGACATATGTGATAAAAGCATCATATACTTAGTTATATCCATTATCTGATATTATAGAACAGAAATCCTGGGAATTTTAGATTTATCTTTCCTATATGTATAAATTTCAGAACTCAAATACATGAAAAACTTTAGTACATTTTAGTAGAAAATTTCCTTGAAGTCAGTACCACAAGAGAAATAAAGTGTATCTGATTTCAAATTATAAATCAACTCCAGGGTTTTATGTTGTCTTCCAGTGTTTTATTTTTCTTTTGTAATACAGTATTTTATTAAGTTTTTGAGAATTCCATGAAATGTATTTNTATCAAACTCACTAGTCATTACCTCCTCCTGACTNNTACCAGGTCTACCACCCAGGTCACTGCCCAGGCTACTTTGTGTCCTCCTTTATTGAAGTTTTTATTTCTGTTAAATTTTCATATATAAGTACATTCTATTTACATTTCCACCTCTTTCTCTCCCCCATCAACTTCTCCCATGCCTTGCACTTCTCAAATTCACTTCTTCTATGTAATTACTACCAATACATGNATACAGTATATTNAATCCAATTTCTGTTCCTCATAGGCTGACCACTTGGGGTTGGTGATCATCTCTGGAAAAAACTGATTCTCCCTCCCTTAGCAGCCACTGACTGCATGTAGCTCTTTATTGAAGAGTAGGACCTTGTAAGAGTTCCTCCAACCACATTGGCCTGTGAACTGGTGTTATTCTTGTTCATATCTAGTTTATGTAACCATATTGCTAAGATTTCAAGGGTGTAGTATACCAGTTATGTCTATAAGACACTATCTCACAACAAGTGTCCTGGTCCTCTGGCTCATACAATCTTTTGACCCCTTTTTCTGTGTTACTCTCTGAACCATAGGTATAGGGGACATATTGTAAATGTTGGGGCTGGATAACAGACGGTAACTTATCCTCTACATTTTGACCATTTTTGGATCACTGTAGAATTCTCTGTTTGCTGCAAAAAGAAGTCTCAGGACGAAAAGTGAAAGCTACATTTAAATACAGATATAAGCATAAGTATTCAGAATACATTAAGAACCTACATTGATTTAGGGAAATGGCAAAAGTAGGNTNTCCTCTCTAGCCTATGATCTNTCTAGCTATAGATTCTCAGCTAGGTTTGAAGTACTGAACATGAGTTCCTACTGAGTGAAGCTTAAGTCAAATTAGACAGTTCTAGTTTACTTCAAAGATATAAATGCTACTGTTGTTGCACTATTGAGGATGTGTTATTGAGATGGTCATTAGGGTTTGGAGGTTTTAGATCTGGGTGGNACTATTGATTACTTTTCTCTCTTATCAGNTTGCATAACACCTTCTGCTACTATGAGAACTAGGCCTCTAGGAGGAGGTTCTGGGGTCATTGCCAGCTTGCTTCTTTCAACTTGTACATCTAAAGTTTGCGATNTCCTCAATACTTGGATCTTATCTTTGAGGCTCTTCAGGGCATCCAAGTGCAATGGTAATAGTTGGTATTGTTTTGAGGGCCTCTTGGACTCTTCTTACCAACAATACAAAAGGAAGGGTCCCTTGCCTGGCACTGAAGCTTTTGTTAGATAGTGTGTTTTCTGAGGTGATGGAGTGGGGGAAAGAAGATTTACTCATTTGCTGCAGGGGAAAGTAAGTTGGGACTTGCTAACCTGCTGCAAAAGTGATGTCTCTAAATTATCTCACACATCTATCCACTTGACCTTAGTGATCAGATGGCAACTATTGAAGGTTCCTCTTCTAGTCATGTGCTGACAGGCGTGCATGAAGGACTCCTTCCACACCATGGTGAAAGTAGTGGGT
>LZPO01017855.1:9475-20653 GCA_001675575.1 Neotoma lepida | reverse complement strand
AAAGAAAAGAAAAGAAAAGAAAAGAAAAGAAAAGAAAAGAAAAGAAAAGAAAAGAAAAGAAAAGAAAAGAAAATTGAGGTAGGTACCAGTCTGGTCACAGGAGATGGCCAGTTCAGGCTACATATCAGCTATTGCTATGAGATTAAGCTGGGATCTTCCTTGTAGATTCCTGAGAGATTCCCGTCTGCTAGGTTATTCTGACACCGAAATGTGCCCCCCTTTCCAGTAGTCGTTCAGTACTCTCCTCCTCTGTGCCCCCACAACCTGATCTCTCACACTCCCTTGCCCACCTGCCCTGATTCCACTCATGAAATTTCTTCTATTTTTCCCTTCTCAGGGAGATCTGGGTGTGCCCCAATGAACCCTCGTTACCTAGTCTCTCCATATCTGTGGATTGTAGCATAGTTATCCTTTATTTTACAGCTAATACCAACTTATGAGTGAGTACATACCATGTTTGTCTTTCTCAGTCTGTGTTATCTCACTCAGGAAAATTTTTTCTGGTTCCATTCATTTGGTTCAAATTTCCTGGTGTCCTTATTTTTAACAGCTGAATAATATTCTGTTGCATAAATGTACCACATTTTCTTTATCCATCCTTCAGTTGAGGGGCATCTAGGTTGTTTCCAGGTTCTGGCCATTACAAATAAAGCTGCTATGAACATAGTTGAGCAAGTGTCCTTGCTGTATGATTGAGCATCCTTTGGGTATATANCCAAGAGTGGTATAGCTGGGGTTTGCAGTAGGTTGTTTCCCAGTTTTCTGACAAACCACCACACTAATTTCCAAAGTGGCTGTACAAGTTTACACTCCCAACAGCAATGGAGGAGTGTTCCCCTTTCTCCTCATCCTCTCCAGCATGAGCTATTGCTTATGTTTTTGATCTTAGCCATACTGACAGCTGTAAGATGGAAACTCAGCTTTGTTGTGATTTGCATTTCCATGATGGCTAAGGATGTTGGACATTTCTTTAAGTGTTTCTCGACTATTTGAGATTCTTCTGTTGAGAATTCTCTGTTTAGATCTGTATCCCATTTTTTAATTGGAATGTTTGGTTTGTTGATGTCTAGATTNTTCAGATCTTTATATATTTGGAGATCAGCCCTCTCAGATGTAGGGTTGGTGAAGATTTTTTCCCATNCTGTAGGCTATATTTTGTCCTATGGATGGTCTCCTTTGCCTTACTTTTCAGTTTCAAGAGGTCCCATTTATTAATTGTTGATCTCAGTGCCTATGTTATTGGTGCTCTGTTCACGAAGGTGTCTCCTGTGCCAATGTGTTCAAGGTGGTTCCCCACTTTCTCTTCTGTCAGATTCAGCATTTCAGGATTTATGCTGAGGTCTTTGATCNACTTGGACTTGAGAATTTGCAGGGTGATGTGGATTGATTTGCATTCTTCTACATGCTGACATCTAGTTAGATCAGCACCATTTGCTGAATATACTGTCTTTTTTCTACTGTATAATTTTGGCCTCTGTGTCAAAACTCAGGTTTTCATAAGTGTGTGGATTTACATTTTGTGCTTTGATTTGATTCCGTTGATCAACATGTCTATTTTTAATGCCAATATTATGTGGATTTTATTACTATAGCTCTGTAGTACATCTTGAAATCAGGGATGGTGATACCTCCAGAAGTTCTTATATTGTATAGGATTAGCTTTAGCTATTCTGGGTTTTTTTATTTTTCCATATGAANTTGAGTATTATTCTTTCAAGATATGTAAAGATCTCTATTGTAATACTGGTGGGGATTGCACTGAATCTATAGATTTACTCTATTAACCCTGACAATTCATGAACATGGGAGATTTTTCAACCTTCTGATATCTTTTAGAATTTTTTTCTTCAAAGACTTGAAGTTCTTGTCATATAGGTCTTTAACCTGTTTGGTTAGAATTACATCAAGATATTTTGCATTACTTGTGGCTACTGTGAAGAGTGTTGTCTCCCTGATTTCTTTCACAATCTGCTTGTCATTTGTATATAGGAGAGCTACTGATTTTTTCTTTTGAGATATCTTATATCTAGCCACTTCGCTGAATGTGTTTATTAGCTGCAGGCTTTCCCTGGTAGAGTTTTGGGGTTGTTTATATATACTATCATATCATCTGCAAATAATACTTTGACTTCTTCATTTCTATTTGTGTCCCCTTAATCTCCTTTAATTGTCTTATTGCTCCAGGTAAAACTTCAACTATTATATTGATGTGATATAGAGGGAGTGGACATCCTTGTCTTGTTCCTGATTTTAGTGGAATTGCTTTGAGTTCTCTACATTTGATTTCATGTCAGCTATTGGTTTGTTGTATATTGTCTTTATTATGTTTATACGTCCCTTTTATCCCTGAACTCTCCAAGACTTTTATCATGAAGAGGTGTCAGATTTGTCAAAGGCTTTTTCAGCATCTAATGGGATGATCATGTTGATTTTTTTTCTTTCAGTTTGTTTATATGGTGGATTATATTGACAAATTTTCCCATATTGAACTATTCCTGCATCTTTGGAATGAAGCCTACTTGATCATGGTGGGTGATCTTTTTTATGTATTCTTGGATTTGGTTTGTGAACATTTTATTGAATGTTTTTGATCAGTGTACATGAGGGATATGGTCTGTAATTTTCTTTCTTTGTTGAGTCTTTGTGCGATTTGGGTATCAAATTGACTATGGCCTCATTAAATGCATTTGGCAATGCTCCTTCTGTTTCTATTATTCTATTATCCTGTGGAATAATTTAATGAGTATTGGTGAGTATTTCACAGCTCTTCTGTGAAAGTCTGGTAGAATTCTGTGGTAAAACCATCTGACTCTGAGCATTTTTTGCTTTGGAGACTTTTAATGACTGCTTCTATCTCCTTGGGGCTAGAGGTCTATTTAAATTATTTATCTTCCATTTCTTGAATTCTCTTAATGATGCTTGCATTTGTAGTTCTTGTTCACTTACCTAGATTTTCTGTTTCCAGAATTCCCTCAATTTGTATTTTCTTTATTGCTTGCATTTCTATTTCTTAGGTCTTTAATAGTTTTATTCATTTCCTTCAACTATCATTGTTGTTTTCTTGGTTTTCTCAACATTCTTTAAGAGATTTATTGATTTCCTCCAAATTTTTGATTATCTTTTCCTCAAATTCTTTAACAGATTTATTCATTTTCTCTTTAAGGACCTCTATCATCTTCATAAAATTGGTTTTAAGGTCTTTTTTGTGCTTCAGCTGTGTTGGAATATTCAGGGCTTGCTGTAGTGGGAGAGCTGTACTCTAGTGGTAACATATTGCCCTGGCTNTTGTTGACTGCATTCTTACTGATCTTTAGGCATTTGGATTTGGAGTGATTATAAGTCTAGGTGCCAATTTCTGGGTTTGTCTTTGTTGGGTGGGTGTTTTCTTCCTTGGTTTCTGTTTCCTCTCTGGTCTTCTGGCTGGAGTGATCTGTGGTTGAGTAGAGAGTCTCCACTGAGTTGAGGACTAGACTTCTGATGGCCTGGATGGCCTTTGGTCTAGCATGGAGTTTCCACCCAAGATAGGGGCTGGAGTTCTGGTGATATGCATGGCNTCTGATCTGGCAGGGGTTCCTCTGGGGTTCAGAATGCTGGCCTGGCTTCTGCTAGGGTTGGAGGCTTCTGCCTGGTTTCAGGAAGCTTGCCTGGTCTCTGGGTTTCAGAGTACTGATCTGGCCTGGAGCTCACAATGTTGGCCTGGTCTCTGGTGTGGTAGGAGTGCCAGAGGTGTTGGGGGGGCGATTCTTACCTGGTTTTCAGGGAGCTGTTTGGCCTATGGTGGCATAGGAGCCTTCTGATGGAGGTNTGGGCCAGGACTAAAGGTTATTCTTAAAGAGAAACAAAATTCCATAATAAAAAGTCATCATTTTAATTTTTAAAGAAATATGTGTGTGTGTGCCAATGGGGTGTCAGTATGGGTGCCCACAGACAACAGAAGAGGGTTTCAGATTTGTAGTTACAGGAAGTTATGAGCAAGTGTCTTGCATATTTGGAACCAAATTCAGGTCCTCTAAAAGATCAGGACTTTTACCTGCTGAGCTATCTCCCAGGCCTATGCAGAGCAATTATTAATATACATAAGTTAAGTGGGTTTTGTCACAAAATATTCACAAATTATGTTTTGAGCATACATATATATGTACATATATATTACATTTTGAGCATATATGNATGCTCAATTAAATAGCAAAATATCACTACCAAAATATAGATAAGTCTTCAAATTATTTAAATATTTTTAAATTTTTTCTTAAATTATTTTATTTTAAATATGTTATTACATTACCAAATTTATGTTAAATAAATAGTTTTATCAATTTCTTTGGGAAATTTAGTAAAAAGAAAACACAAACAACCAATTTGAATATAAAATTATTCCAACATTATGGGATTTTGATTGGGGTGTTCAAGAGGAAAACGAGATGTATTACTATAGAGCAAGGAGTTTATTTAAAGATTTATTAATCCATGAACAGAGAGGCAAGAGCATGGTGGATCCTCCAAAGAGTCCAGGCTCCTGCACTAGAGAATGACAGCATGGCAGCAACTCTGTAAAGAGAAATCAGAGTCCATGTAGTAGAACTAATGTCTTCTGTGACAGCTTTCTGGGCATGTGGGAGGTTTCACAGCAAGAGCCTGTAGTAAGGCACTCTGATTCCCAGTCAGGAGGCAGGTGGAGCAAGACGTGCCTGCCAGCACCTGCTTTGATGTTAGCTCAATGCCCAGATGAGAGACCCTGGCACTGGGAAGTCTGTTCACTAGGGACTCTCAGACAGTGTCTCAGCTCTGTACCTTCCAGTATCTGTGAAAAGAGTCCTGAGCAGAAGCTCAAGTCTAGTATTACATCCTCACAGCATTACCAGACATTAGAGCAGAAGATTAAAACAAAGACTAAATACTTTCTTTCACCAATGAAAATAGGATAACTTAAAGACTGGCTCATGAGAGAGTAAATTAAAACCATCTCTCTGAAAGACATTTGAAAGTATTAAAATTATCCTCATAGTATGAAATTTACACATCTATCTGATATAGGTATCTATGAGTACAATGACATAGAGAGGAAACCAGAACATCCACTGAGCAGTAACTTTTGTTTGTTGCTTTTAGTAACAAACACTAGAAGATTTCTAAATACCTATTATCAAGAGAGTGGCTAGAAAAACTTCACAAGATTTGACTGTAATATTCTCCTAATTGAAAAAAGACTATATCAACAATAAACTCTTATAGAGATTGCTAGGAATCATCCTGGGGGAAGGGGAGGAACTGGTTATAACTTATAACTATTAAAACACTCCTGTACAATCCCATGTATTTTTATGAGAACACATGTGCATAAGATATGTGTATCAAAATGTCACATTAAATTGATATACATTATCACCTCCAAAGAATAAAACTGCAGCTAAATTAGAAAACAACAAAGGATTAATCCTCTATCAAGACTTGTATACTTGTGTTTGTATGCTAATTATGTAACTAAAATTCATTTTAAAAATAAAACTTTGTAGCATGAATTTAACTTTATGTGCTTCTTTTAGTTCTAAAAGCAAATCCAGCTCATGTGCTGATGCTGCCTTCAGTGCAAGCTCAGATGCNAAGCATGTCACTTCCAGCTGTCAAGTGTGCACACACTAAGCTATTCTGCTGACAACATGCATGCTTTGTTAGGGCTGCATCCTTCCCCACAATAAAATCAAAATGAACATATGAGGTAAAGGAAAAGGAAAAGGAAATCAAGATATATGCTTATCAGNAATAGCTGCTGATCCTCCAATGCAGTGTATGTGCCAGAATATGGTAGCCCACAAAACCTATTGCACATTCCCTGTAAGTACAGCAAGACAGATGCTGAAGGTGGGTCAACTTTTATTTTATGCAGTACCTGCTGGTCAGAGTTCGTTCACAGGCCCTGCTAGTATTTTCTGCTGTAAATGAAACAAGTAGCATGCTCACACTCATACTGCTTGCACAACCACTTTAATCAGGATGTATGTAAATATAGGTATGTTTATACTTTTTGAGAGCTACCTCTCACACTCTAAAGAACGTACTGAAAACACCATCAGGAAGTCACTTAGAGAGATGAGGGCTTCTCTGACATGCATACAGAGCACACATATGTAAATGACTGAGTCACATGTTTCCCTGCACAGAGAGGCAGGGCTTTTCCTTATTTATGTCCTGCTTGCCTTGCTGTTAGCAGACTTCTACTGACAGCAGTGGGAAAAAAAGCCCACCCCTACTGAATATAGAGGTCCTCTTCCNAGGGCAGAGCTTGAGGTAAGAAAAAGTAGTAAGTGGACACACCTGAGTTAAAGTAGATTACCCAATATATAGATTAGTCTTGNATTCCAACTGAATTCAAAGTTTAAGATCAATTATCAAGTTACATTTAATGGACTATTTCATCCACGCTATAAATGTAAAAATGCAAAAATTGCTCCAAGCCATACTTGCTAGAATTTAATACTATGTCTTGCTAGACTTTATAACATTATGCTAATGGCATAATTGATATATGTGTATGTACACACACATATTCCTTTTGTATTATAAATAACAGGAAAGCAATTTATAACAAATTGCAACCTTATGGTAAAAATGCTGTAATTGACGAAGATCAAGTGATGGTTTTAGGTTGTGCTTGTGTGTTGTTCTTGTACAAATGTTTATGTTTTAGGAACTTGTCTGTAGTTGGATGATACTGAGAGGAAATCACCTTTAAGAGAAGGAACTGAGGGAGAGGTTCAAGATCATGAAGGGTGTTGCACTTATAAGGAATAATTATAGAAGTACTGTTAATTTTCAGAAGGGTATTATAAAAGAGCAAGCCTCACCCCCACCCTTGCTGGCTGTTTCACTCTCTGGCATTTCCTACTTGTCCATGCTCCTGCTCCTACTCATAGGTGATTCTATCATGGCCCAATGCTGCTTCAATGCCTTTGACCCTCCAACACCTGTCTCTTATACACATCTAGATGTGTATAAGAGACAGCTGCTACGTTAGCTTCTTTTCTTTATGTGTTAGCCAGCCTCAGATAGTTTATGATACCAATGGAAAACAAGTGGTAATTATGCAAGAGAAAGTAAATAATTGTTTCTAGATTTACGCACTTCATTGATTCTGAATCCCTAACTCTTTTGTTGATGATCTGTAGCCCAAAGTGGTATCTTAGCTTTTGAATTTTCAGCCTGATGAAAAGTATTACCCCCAAATCTCAATATTATTTTATACTCATTTCTGGATAAAATTGAAATATTTCTNTGACTAATTGGAACCATTTTTAAATTGGATTTAAACATAGTAACTATAAAACAAAAGCACTGTGCACCAGAATGTCTTTGTATTTGTAACCAATGATGGACAAGGGAAAGCCACTGCTTTGAATCACGAACCTGTAACCTCAAATTTGCTACTTGCTGGAAAACTTGAATGAATACCACTAAAATCAATTTTTGTGTAAATGTTCAATTGATGAAATATATAACACACAGTTTCCAGTCAGGGTTAATGTTTCAGAATATCCATAATGTAAANGATCATCTTCATGCCTTGGTAAGCTTCTTTCCCAAGTGCAGTGGGCTTTGTAACACTAAAATGGCTAATCATGCAGACTAGCACACAGCTTTTCTGCACCGTGTTGAAATTTCTACATGAACCCAGACTGGGAAATGTGAGACATGTTCTTGGAGCAGACATTGTTAGTAGTTAGAATTAAAGCTGCCTTGCGGCAGTGTTCATGATTTCCTGAGAAGGACATTACTCTGAAGTGAAGCTTTCATCTTTCACTTGCATAAAACTATGCAATTCAGGTTTTGCCATGACCTGGTGATTTCTGGGAAGTGATGGACTTTGGAACAGAACAGGATGTGCAGGTTAATTTAGATGAAGGCGTCTATCTCTTCTCTAAGTAAAGTGACAATGGATTGTAAGGTTATGTCCTTTAAAAATTTTTTTCTTCTTTCTTCTCTATTCTCTTTAACATAATCTTNCCCACTCATGTTTTAAAATTTGTCATTATATTGAGTGTGTATGTGATTTGTTAGACAAGATACTGGGTTTATTCCTGCCACATGGCAGGCGAGGAAGTAAGAGGACAGCTTCAGAAATCAATTTTTCCCTTCCATCCTAGGCTCTGGTGGTTGAAATCAGGTCTTCAAGATTCTGAGGTAAATACTTTTGTCAACTGAGCCATCTGATTGGCTTTATTTTGACTATGCAAACTCTNTATTTGATAATGATGCATAGTCACACTGACCTCTGCTTTCTGATGAAGAAAGAAACTACAGAAATCTGAATTCTCTTGGTGAGTTCTTGCTTTGAATGTTAAAAAAAAGAAAGAAAAACATATGCAGACTTGAATGTAAAAGAGCTAATTTGGTTAATCCAATTAACTTCATAATGCAAGTGCAACATGTCATTAAGGCTGTTTCCTTCCATTTGTTTAATGGATTATCTAATTGGTATAATATAAAAAAGTAAAACAGAATTAGAATCAGATGTTGAAGGATTTTATTGAGAAACTGTAGAGTGGAAAAGGAACAATACAGAATGTTGCACTGAAAAGTTGACATGAAACAATTTTGGTGCAGTTCAAAATCTTAAAGTTTAATTTCAATAGAACTAAGTTGCATCACTCTTATAAATGGCTTGTAACATTGCTTCTGACTGATAGAGCCCAAAGTGCCTTAAGTTCACGTTTGTATGAAGCCCATAAATTTAAGAAAACCCAACCGCACATTATGGAACATGACATCTGTCACGTCAGATGCCTCATATTCTTTTGACCCATCATCAAATTAGGACTTGATTTTGAAAGCAAGGATGATGAGAGGCTGTATCCATCCACAAACCACTATCATTGCCATAATCTTTTTCCCCTTTCTGTCCGTCTCTGGTTCTTATTTCTTAATATAGAAAATGAAAATAAATATTCATGTTGAAGAATGCTAAACTCTCAGAGTTCAGTGTGGTATAAGTATGAAGCAAAAATAATGTCTCTCTTTTCTGACAGAATAGAGAAAATGTCTTTCAAAACATAGAAGCCAAGTTATATTTTTTCTTTTATATGGAAAAAATGAAAATAGTGTCTCTTCAGGGTCCATTAATAACTACCCCCCCCGATCTTTCATGACAGTCTCTTCCCATGGATTATACATAACTCTTGTACACAATAGATGGTTCTNTTCATTCAAACAGAAATTCTAATTTAGTTATGAACACCTTAATTTTTCCTTTTGCTTTAAATCTTTCACACATGCCTCAGCTTTGACTAGACTAAAAGCTTATTTTTATGCTAGTCTTTGCTGGTTTTGTGTTCTTTTTGTTCTTCTAATGCTCATTAGTCATGTCTTAAAAATAATTTTCACTGTGTATTTTCCTAACTTCAATAATAGACCCAAGTCAGTGCCTGCAAGAATAGAAGAATACAGAATTACTTTATCCTCTCATTTTATACTGTATTTTTTTTAAATTGTTTGAGCCCCAAGTTGTTGCTTGCATTGATGTCAGTAATGTGCACATCACAACTTTTTCTCTTCACAATTCTCCTTAGTAAATGCATCAGGTGTCATATTACCAAAAACGTTTTCAGTATGGGTTTCAGGATTACCCACATGTTACCTAGTGTATTCAGTTACTTGAGACACCATTTATGTCACAATGAGCACTCAATGTGGGTTGGAACACTCTGTGTGTTGGGGGGGTATCAGAAGGAAGAGGTGGTAACTTGCACATCCTCTGGCCCTCTGAATCTGAATTCCACTGCAGTTTCTTGTTGTATTTCTCCAATGTATGAGCAACTCAGCTTGTCAGCTTGGTTCTCATTCAGTTCTGCATCACAAACACAGAACATTGTTTTTGATTCAACCTTCATTTACCTAAGTCTTCCAATAAGACAATATATATGAAGCATGCTTTGGTGATATTTGCTGTTGTTGAAGATTTTAAATAGCCCCCAAATACAGTTCCACCTTACCCTGAAGTCTGCTCATAGACATCTTTCAGCTTCCTTCCATTATTCATAGTTACCACTCAGTTCCAGACTCCTTCACTTAAGCTGCTTTCTTACAAATGCAATACAAAACACCTATGCCCCATCCCTAGATTCATATATTTTAATGAATGAGCTTTTAATGTATATTAATTTTTTTTTTACCTTTTGTTTAGTAAAATATAATTGGATCATGTTTTCCCCTTCCCCAATTCCTTGCACAACTGGCCTCACTTTCCTACCCACCCTATTCATATTTTCTCTCTCAAGATCTCTGTTTCCAAAGTTGTGAAACACAGAGAACACATACATATGTGGTGACTATTCCCAGTCAATAAATTTACAACACAATTCCTCAACCTATGGCTCAGAACATCACAGAAAGTCAGCAGAAACATTTTAAGAGCCAGAGAACTAGGAAGTCAACTGTGAGACTATGTCTTCTAGAAATGACAGGAAAGCTACACTCATGATATCTCAACAATATATCTGCCTTAANAAGACCTAAACAATGACAATATCAATAGACATTATTATATGTTGGAAGGGGGAAATATCACAAGGTTGCCCCACTAGACAAAGCAATTGAGGATTGCCGATAGAGGGAGAATTTTTCATAGCCAGGGAGGAANACCGAGTGATTATCTAATTCCAAGCATTAAGTCCAACTTCATCTTTCAGAAAAATAAACACTCCAGCAAGAGTTCACNTTTCCATATTCCACTATTCTTTTCATTATAACATATGCAAAGAAAAGTGGTAGAATATATGTTATGACTCCCTAATTATAACATAACTGTCTATAGTTAGAGCTGAGAAGTGGGGATAATCACTTCAATGGTATCTTCTCCAAATTGAAAGGTATTCTTTGAATTTCCATCGCTTTATTGTTTGAATTTTTTATTTTAATTTTCTTACTGGTTTCCTTGTTGTTGAAATGAAAAATGTACTGTGATATGCTTTTGATGTCGGAGATCCTAAACTTTTATTTTAATGAAAGTTTAGGAATGGAGGATAATAAATTAAAATTGTGATGTTTCCTACAAGGAAAACACTTCATACAGGAATAATGAAAGTCTTTCTGCAAAAGGCTCCATTAGCTCAGGGAATTGACAAATATGAAAGAATGGAATTAAAACCTTCTGCTCAGCAAAAAAAAAACAAAAAACAAAAAACAAAA
>LZPO01017854.1:49641-63693 GCA_001675575.1 Neotoma lepida | reverse complement strand
TTTGTTTTTTTGTTTGTTTGTTTTTCAAGACAGAGTTTCTCTGTGAAGCAATCCTGTCTTGGCTGGGACTAAAGGCGTGTGCCACCACTACCTGGCAATGCTCATCAATGTCTTAACATAACAAGGCCTGACTCCCTATTTAGAAGTATAAGCTCACAGAACCATAGCCAACATATACAATGAGAGAAGTGAAAGGAACCTTAGAGAGGGTCAGAAAGTACATGAGTTGCAAGTGTGGTATCTTCAGATATGTTGGTGGGTTCCATCTCACAATGTCAGAGCACAGCTCACTGAAAATGACCTACTTTGCTGCTGCAGTACTTAGTAATTTTAGTCCAAGGTCTTTTCCAGCCCCTCTCTTCAATAATCTTCCTAAAATATCCAAACTGGGTTTGAACAGGGTCAGGTCACCAATTCCTCTTGGTGGGGCTTTGAAAGGAAGGATTTGGTTGCTAAGAGATAGAGCATATAAAGAGGGTTCTGTGTTTTGACTGATAGGGTTACATTTGGAAAGCCTTGCTTACTGTACATATCCTTTCCATCATGCATCTGATATTAAGCATATGCCTTATTCAGAGGCAAAATGCTACAAAGACTTTCCTTAGATATTAATTTTGAGAACACAGTTTGCCTTATGGTACATGTGCCCCAAAATAGTTCATTACTTTCAGGCCATTTTCCATTGTTACCAGATGTGTTCCAAAAAGTAATTCAATAGATATAAGGGATTAATAAGGTGTTACTAAAGAGACTAACATATTGCAATTTTTTAAAGCATGAAACTTGATATCGGATGTGGTCCAAGGCTACCTACAGATGATTTTTCAAAGACTAATACTCACAGGGTGCTAGGTGCATTGTTCAGAGAGAACCAGGTGCAAAACCCAAGTAGAGTCTCGGGTTACTTAGCTTGTTCTGTGCTTGCCTGACTCACTGTTGTCTCAGTGTGTAGAATTAATCTCGTACCAATTACAGCTGCTTTCTAGGCACCTCATGTCTAAAACTTTAAGCTTGCTTACATTCTTTTCATTTACTAAAATACTTCATTGTTTTTTAACACAAGTTCCTTTGCATTCCCGGGCCCAGGGCAGAATGAAGCTTGACCAAATAGCAAAGTAATGGTCCCCATCTCAGTTCCAGACTGATTCCTTGTTCCTCTCTGAACCTTCCTGAGCTGTGCCTCTTCTGTAACCATTTCTTTCATCATTTTTGTCTTTACAATATCTACAAAATGATCCATTCAGATTTGCTTTTTCTAGTCTGTCTGTATCTCTCTCTCTCTCTCTCTCTTTCTCTCTGCCTTAAGAAAAACAATTCTCCCTCTCACAAAAAAAGGGGGGGGGGACAGTCAAAAAGTTTATTTCATCTCATGGTTGAAGTGTTCAGTAAATCATGACAGAAACCTTAAAGCAAAAGTGTGAAACAGATGGCCAAATCACAACCACAATCAAAAATAGAGTGATGAGTGGCTGTATGTTTCTTAGCTCCCTTCTTCCTCTAATATAATCCTGCGTACAAGTCAGAGAATGCTTCCACANACTGTGAGTGGGGTTTCTCATTAATTCATGTAATCACTATAGTTTTCAAGTTAACCTTTATCTGCATAACCACTTAGAATTGTCTTCAGAAGCATATGCGCTAGATGATTCTGTATCCTGTCAGCCTGTCAGTCAAAACTAACCATCCTAATATATCCACTCTTAGGAGCCAGTAACCTTTGAGGATGTGGCTGTGAACTTCACCTCAGGAGAGTGGACTTTATTGGATTCCAGTCAAAGAAAGCTCTACAGAGATGTGATGAAGGAAAACTTTCTGAACCTGATCTCCATAGGTAAAAAACGCACTATGCTTCCTTTGCTTATTCATTCAGACAACTGTTTCCTGCTTATGTGTATAGTGGTTTGTGGTTTGAAATATCGAAAGGGAACATGTAGTGAATTTAATGTGTCTGGTCACATCATAAGATTTTGAATGTAATAAATTTTTGTAATCTTGACTGTTTTATAACGATTTCTTTGGGTTTACTTCTAGAGAAAACACAAGAAGAAGATGTTGAAGAGGACTGCCATAATCTCAGGAGAAATCTGGGGTAATTTATACTCAAAGGAAAGGAATTTACATCAAACATTTGGGAATGACAGGACAACTGAGAACCTAGTAAATTATCCAATCATATCTAAGTATAAATTAATTCTAACATAGATGTTTATAAAACTGCATTGGATGTGATCATTCAGAATTTGATTATCTCATCTCTGTGATTTCTGAATGTCACCAAAATGTGATACAACATTTAGCTATGTGAGATTTTTTTCAATGGTTCAGTACATAAAATCTTGCCTCATACTCAGAAGTATTTGATGTATTTTTTATGATGTTTTCTCAGGGCATTATATATAAGGGCTGTTTTGTTGTTTTTATCTTGGTTTTTAGAATTAATCATTTTTTTATATATGCTTTGTTTGCATATATGTCTGTGTATCACATTCATGTAGTGCTTTTGGAGGCCAAAAGAGGGCATAAGATCCCCATCCCCTGGGATTGCAGTTACAGACAGTTGTGAGCCACCATCTGGGTGCTGGGAATCAAACATGGTTGCTGTGGAAAAACCATCGGTCCTTTTAACTTCTGAGTCACATCACTAGCCTCAGAAGAGCTGTTTTTAATTTACTTTTTATTGCTGAGATAAACACCAGGACAAAAGACAACTTTAAACAGAAAGGGCTTATTTAGGTTCCTGTCCTGACTTCCATATCACAGTCCCCCCATCATGGGAAGTCAAGACAGGAACTCCTGCCGCTCAGGAACCTGAAGACTGAGACTGAAACAGGGATTATAGAAGGACACTGCTTACTGGGTTGCTCCTCAAGACTTACTTAGCTTCATTTCTTATGGAACTCAGGCCTTATGCTCATGGGTGGTACCCACAGTAGGCTAGGCCCTCACATCAATTATTAATCAAGAAAACACTCCTACAGACTTGCCTACAGGCCAGTCTGATGGAGCCATTTTCTCAATTGAGCTTCCCTCTTCTCAGATGCTGTAGCTTGTGTCAAGTTGGCAAAAAAACCTAACCAGCACAACTGACTCCTTGTCATCTTAGCATACAGATTCAGCACTATTACGCCATAACTTTTCCTTTCTTGTTTGTCCCATGGTCTCATGGTAATATCACAATATAAATCAGAGCATAACTTTAGGAATCCCACAGTCTTAAAAACAAATCTATACACTTTAAATATTCCGTGTCTCTTAAATCCAAAGTGTCTCCTCTGTGGGCTCCTGTAAAATAAAATATAAGATATGCACTTTTTATTTCAAAAGGGAAGAAGCAGAGCACAGTTACAATTAGATCAAAGTAACCCCAAAATTCAATGTTAACCAAATTCTGTCACTCATTGTACTTCATCTGGGCTTCACTCATGATAGTCTCATCTCCAAAGGGCTTAGGGTATACTTTTCTATCTCTGTCATACACAGCACACATCACTTGACTCATAGGCTCAGGCCGGCTCCAATCTACAACTGCTGCTGTACTTGGCAGCCATCCATGGTATTGGCGTCTCTCATATGCTAGGGTCCACACAGGTTGCAGCTTCACCATTCACTACTCCAACCTTGACCTTTGGTGCAAAATCTCATCTGTTCTCAATAAACCCTTCATTCTTCAAGTTTCCACTACAACTGGGATTCACCTTCAGCAGTGAATCTCCTGGCCTTTTATTGTCCCTGCCTCAGCTTCTCACCGTTCCCCTTCATTCCTATACTTCTCATGCTCCCAAAATCAATGCCACCTGACATAATCTTACACATTGCCATGTTTTGCTTCCAGTTTGAAGTGCAGCCTTGGCCCCATGTGGTATTTGTGCGGACTGAAATCTCTAAAGATTTCACCTCAATGCTGGTTCTTTATCATAGCTGATTCTTCAGCTCCAGGTGACCAGAAAGCATACATTTGTAATACAAACAATCTCTTGAACCATTCCAGTAGAGTCTTTGGGGTATTCTTAAACACCCCTTTGAGGGTTTGCTTGGATGTTATAGCATGGGAGCACAGATACTCATATACCTTAAGACTGGTGTTCCTCTACTCTGGGAAGGTTATCCTCTTTGACAAAACACACAGCTTCAGGAGGCATACGCTTGGAGCTGTGAAAGTGGAAGGGGATGCTCCTTCACCAACCACATCAGCCCAATCAATCCTGGTGATCAAGGGGGTAACATAACTTGCAGCCTGGTCACTCTCAGACATCTCTTTGAAACTTGACAAGGCAGGCTGTCATTGTCTACATTGCTCTTAACATTCTTACATTCCAAGCTGCCAAAACAGATCATTAAACTTTGAGCATTCTCTGGCTTTTCCAGTTAAAAGTTCTAAGCACTATCACAGTCCTTCCCAAAACAACATGGTCAGGTCTATACAGCAATACCCCATGGACCTGACATCAATTTCTCTTTCAGTTTGCTTTCTAGTCCTGTGATAAATGTCACGACCAAATGCAACTTGGGAAGAGAAGTGCTTATTTTGGCTTACACTTCATGTCAGTGTCTGTCATCAAGGGAAGCCAGGCCAGGAGCTTACGTTGCTCAGGTGCCTGGAAGCAGAAACCATGAAGTAGCACTGCTTACTGGATTGCTCTGCTACCTTTTTTATACAATCCAGGCCCACTTGCCCAGGGGAGGCACCAATCACAGTAAGCTAGACCCTCCCACATAACTCGTTAATCAAGAAAGCTCCTCTATAGAGTTACCTACAGGCCAATCTGATGGAGCCATTTTCTCAATTGAAGTTCCAGATTCTCAGATGGCCCTATCTTGTGTCATGTTGATAAAAATCTAACCAGCACATGTTATGTATTTCAAACACCTAAGTGGAGTCCTATTTCCTAATGTCGTATGATTGTTGTTCTTTTGTACTAATACCAGGACCTTGGCTGAAAATTTTCTCCTTTTATGTTCATAAATCATTTTAGTTCATGTGTGTGTGTGTGTGTGTGTGTGTGTGTCTTGATATGAGTGCATGCCACACATGTGTAAGAAGGATTTATAGAGCGAGAAGAGGGCTATAGGTCCCTTGAAGCTGAAGTCAAATGCCACTGTGAATCCACCCATAGGGATGCTGAACTTTGGTCTTCTGGAAGAGGAAGAGGTACAATTAACTACTGATTCTTCATAATTCTTATGAAAGTAAACAGTTTATTTATTTACTCATGACAGAATCCTTATATGTGGCCCAGACTGGTCTTAAATTTGGAGTCTTTCTGCTCCTGCCTCTGGAGTACTATAACTATAGTGAACCACTGGATTCAGTCATTGACACTTTCTTTGCCTAATCAAAAATATACCAGCACCACTAATACCTTCTCATGATCCAAAGGATTCATTTATTGGAAATACCTTCTCACACACTAAAGAGTTCACACTGGCAAGAAATCTTACCAATGGAAACATGAAAAGGCCTTCACTGCTTCCAGTTCCAATAATGCTCTTCTCATTTTTTTTTCAGAAGTCAGGTGTTTGAGAAAGACGGTGAATATGAACATGATAGTCAGTGTGAGAAAACCCAACGAGAGATTCCAGAACACATTGTTAATGAGGACATGCCTCCTGTTATAACATTATATGAAAACAGTTTGTATGTAAGAAACGTCATTGGTAATTTACCCTCAGATGTGCACCTCAGTGATCAAACTAAAGAGAAACCATTTGAGTATAAGGAACCTGTGGAGAAGGCTTTTAAACATGAGAAATGTTGGGAAGATATAGGTCATTCTGAGTCATTTCAGGTACATGAAAGTTCTAGAGAGAAATCCTGTGAAAATCAACAATGTAATACAGCTTGTGGGAGTCTCCATTGTGATCAGGATCAGGAGAGAACATACACTGGAAATAAGCCCAGTGAGAATGCTTTTACAAACTACACATATGGCCAGATAGATGAAAGAATCCATACTGAAGTAAAACCATTTGTGTGTAAGCAATGTGGAGAAGCCTTTGTTAGTTCCAGTCACCTTATCAGTCATGAACGAATTCATATTGTAGAGAAGTGTTATATTTGCAAACAATGTGGAAAAACATTTAGATATTTGTCATGCTTTCAAAAACATGAAAGAATTCACAGTGGAGAGAGGCCTTATGCCTGTGAACAATGTGGGAAAGGATTTATTCAGTTGAAATACCTTCTCATGCACCAAAGAATTCACACTGGAGAGAATTATTATGAATGTAAACATTGTGAAAAAGTCTTTACTATTTCCAGTGCCGATAATGTTCATGAAAAAATTCACTGTGGAGAGAAGCCGTATTCATGTAAGCATTGTGGAAAAGCCTTCACTAGTCCCAATGACTATAATAGTTGTGAAAGGATTCACACTGGAGAGAATTCCTTTGTATGTAAAAAATGTGGGAAAGCATTCAAACGTTTGGGTCATTTTATGAATCATGAAAGAATTCACACTGGAGAGAAACCTTATGCATGTAAACATTGTGGAAAAGCCTTCACCAGTTCCAGTGACCGTAACAGTCATGAAAGAATACACACTGGAGAGAAACCCTTCGTATGTAAAACGTGTGGGAAAGCCTTCAGTCGTTCTGATTATCTTATCAATCATAGAAGGATACACACTGGAGAGAAACCTTATACATGTAAGTATTGTGGAAAAGCCTTTGCCACTTCCAGTGACAGAAACAGCCATGAAAGAATTCATACTGGTGAGAGATCCTTTCTATGTAAAAAATGTGGAAAAGTGTTCATTCTTTCTGGTGATTTAATTAAGCATGAAAGAATTCACACTGGTGAGAAGCCTTATGCATGCAAACATTGTGGAAAAGCATTCACCACTTCAAGTGCCCGTAACAGTCATGAGAGAATTCACACTGGAGAGAAGCCTTATACATGTAAGCATTGCACAAAAACTTTCACCACTTCCAGTACCCGTAACAGTCATGAAAAAACTCACACTGCAGAGAAGCATTTTGCATGTAACCTTTGTGCAAAAACCTTCAATAGTCAGAGTTCCTATTACACTCATAAAAAAATTCATTCTATGAAAGAGAAACTTTATGTATGTAAACACTGTGGGAAAGAATTCACTTACTGTGGTAATTTCCTCAAGCATGAAAGAATTCACACTATGGAAAACTTGTCCACGTGAGCAATCTGTGAAAGCACTGTGTCCCACATACCATCACAAACCCATTTAAGGTCTCGTAGTGAAGAACTTCTTCAATGATAAACAGTGTAGCACTCTGGTCAACTTGCCTTTATTGTGAGGTATGAAAAAAGAGTTTACGTGACCATGAGATGGCTCAGTTAGTAAAGGTTCTTTTGGGTAGCCTGATGATTTCAGTTTTAACTGTGGAAGTCACATGGTGGAAATAGAGAACCAATTCCCAAAAGTTGTCCTGTGAGTTCCACATGCACACAATTGAATGTATGTGTGTGTGTGCACACAAACAAAGTAAATAAATACAGTGCTAAAGCAAGAAAAAAAATGAAAAAATTTTGAAGTGGAAAAAAACCCATATAGCCCAAATATACAAGCATATTCAGGATCAAATCCTGTTCTGATATATGTTTTAATGCTTGCCTGTTTATTACAGTTAGGGTAGGAGGCTGGCAAAATAGACTATCCAATACAGGACATTTGAATACCACTTGGAACTTTTAAGGTGAACTTGTTCTAACCAAATGAAAATTTTAATGAAAAGAAAGCTGTGTGATTTTAAGTTGACGTAAATCTTGTAAAACATTTTCATGTAGTTAAATCTTATAAAGAGAATGTTTTAGAAATAATCTGAAAGAAGTACAATAAAACTTTAGCATTTTGATCTTTGGTCCATTCCTGTACAAGACTTTTATTATTGCCTTTTGTTTTTAATCTTTGAGGTAAGATTTGCTTAATAATATTGGCATAATTTTCTAGTCTGCCATTCCTGTCACTTGAAAGACAGGTTTCTAAGGAATTGTGTCCAACAATAAGTAGCATTTAAAGAAATTATTTGCAGCCTGGAGAAATGGCTCAGTGATTAACAACATTTGCTACTCTTTGAGGGGGCCTTAGTTTGGTTTCCAGCATGTGTATTGGGTGGTTTTCAATTAACTTTAGCTTCAATTCCAGAGGTTCTGAACATCTTTCTGGTCCTCTCCAGGTATCTGTACAATCATGTGCTTAAACAAATAAAAAATCTGAAAAGAAATTGGTGCTTCAGAGATGGCTCAGTAGCTAAGAACATTGACTTTTCTTTCAGGTTTTTCAGTGCCCGTGGTTAAAGTATAAAAGTTATTGTTCCCTATTGAAATAGTTTGTGTCCCTCCATAGCATTTTTTAAAAAACAAAACAAAACTGTTTGTTCATTGGTAATTATGTTTACATGAAAAAATTATTTTACTGAATGATATTTTTGTTTTGTTTTTCGAGACAGAGTTTCTCTATGTAGCCCTAGTTGTCCTGGAACTCACTCTGTAGGCCAGGTTGGCCTTGAATGCACAGAGAACCACCTGCCTCTGCCTCCCAAGTACTGGGATTAAAGGTATATGCCATCACTGCCTGGCCCTGAGTGACATTTATATAGATTATTTTTTTAATTTATTATATTATTTATGTGTCTATGTTTGTGTGTGAGCATATGCACATGCATCTAAGTGTCTAAGGTCTGGAGAGGGTGTAGGACCTCCTGGAACTAGAGTCAGATTCAGTTTTGGTGCCCTAAGGTGAGTGCTGGGAACCAAACTCTAGTCCTCTGCAAAAACAGCAAGTGCCCTTAATCTTTGTGCTATCTCTTCAGCCTCTATATTTACATAGATTCTCTGTGTTTTATTAATGTTTCTGTGTACTTCAATGATTATATTTTTAAAAGCAGTTTAAACTGATCGTTTTCCTTTTTTTGGTAGTTTCATGTATTTCTATAATAAATTTTAGTGTTTTAAATTCCCAGTTCCCCTCTTCACCTTCTTTGCTCTGTTCCTTCAGTACTTCTCAACAGACACACTCTTTAATTTGTGAGTATGAAGAGTATGAACATGAGAATTTGCAAGGTATTTTAACATGACCATTTATCAAGACAATAGTATTATGTAACTGTTTAGCACTGGTGACCTGCCCAGCCCACAGGCTCTTGATGAATCAAGACTGGAGAAATAACATCTAAGAGTACTTAACTAATCTTCCAAAGGCTTCTAATTCACTTTCCGGCACTCACATTTGGAAGCTTACAATGGCCTGTATCTTCTAGGAATTAAAGACTCTTCTGGATTCTGAAGACAACTACAAACACATAGCATACATTCAGACACATATAAAATGTGATTGAGTTCCTGCTTGTGTAGCTGGTCAAAAGTCCAAAAACCAAAGGGTGGGTCATCCTCATAACTTTCATTTTACAATATACTTTGCCCAGTGGGTAATTTTATCTCACTGAATACACAGCTAAAACTTCCAGCAAGTTGCATAGCAAGTTCTCATAATTTGAAAGCTATCTGGAGGGAGACAGTTTCCAGATCTTTTCTGGCTTAATTTCTCAATGTCCTGTGACCAAAATGGATACTGTCTTCAGCTATAGGGTTTTACCATCATTTTCTGTTTGACAATCCTGAGTAATGACAGTAACCTACATTTAGGGGGACCCCAGGTCTTTGAGCAACAAATGGTAGGGAGGTATCCTAAAATTAGCACTGGGTTCTCATGTAGTTACCTGTGGCTTTGGAGAGATGCATTGTCCATCAGTGCAGAATGTATTCATTCAAACTTTTGTTTAGGCTATAATTTTCACTAAGGTTATAAAATACCTTTCTATATGTTTTCCTCCCTGAATATCCTGTATTATTTATCCCAGTTCTTCCTCTTCTGTATCCCTTCCCCCCCATTCTGTTTATGTGTTTCTACTCAGTATTACCTCACCCTATATTTATGTCTGAGGTATTCTGCCATCCACTCTTCCTCTAATGGTCCCTTTCTGTCTTTCTCGTCTTTATAAGCACATATTTTAAAGCATGCTACACTTAAGCTTTGTAGCTAGACACTGCAATAAGGGAGATTAAGGGAGATGTGTTGTCTTTATGTGTCTGTTTCCTCAATCAGTATATTTTCCAAATCCAACACATTGCCTACATATTTTATGATTTCATTCCTCTTTTCACTGAAAGAAAATTACATTGTGTAAATGCTACATTTTCAGTATCTATTCACCTGTTGGTAGGTATCTTAGGTAGTTCCATTTTGCTTTTGTGAATAATAAATCTGATCTGTTGTTTAGTATATAGTCCTTTTGCTATATTGATTGGTATTACTGGATCATATGGAAGTTCTATTTTTTAATGTTACCAAAAGCTTTATTAGATTTACATTATTTGACTGAAAAGCTGACACACATGACCATGTCCTGGAGGGCATTATCATGCAATCCCTTGGTCTTATAACTAACCGTACAAGCAGAGGCATTGAAGAAGCTATCAGTGCTAAATTGTGT
This sequence comes from Neotoma lepida, assembly GCA_001675575.1. Taxonomy (NCBI): domain Eukaryota; kingdom Metazoa; phylum Chordata; class Mammalia; order Rodentia; family Cricetidae; genus Neotoma; species Neotoma lepida. The sequence continues at coordinate 53,226 of LZPO01017854.1, read as the reverse complement.
TCTGCATAGTTCATTTAGCAAACCAGGAGCTCATTTAACATTTTAAAAATTTTTCATTATGCTGTTGTCATATTTAAGGTGTCATAGCACTTAATCCAGAGTTCCCATGTCATTTTCACATGTCTATTGTGATGATGGATGGACCATGGAAGTGCCCTGCTAAGAGCTGCATAAAAAGAACAGTAATTTTATTTTTAATATTTTGATGAACTTCCTGCTCCAGCCTACCCTACCACCAACTAAGTGGAAGTATAAACTGTAGAGGTTTTCCTTTTTACACACCATTGTCAACATTTTTGTTCAATAATAGCCATGTGACTACAGTAAGATGAAATCATATGGAATATTTAATTTGCATTTCCCTGTTAGCTAAAATATTTGAACAATTTCCAAGTACTTTATTAGCCATTTATCTTTGTATTTCTAAGCACTCTGTTCAGTTCCATAGAATAATTTTAGTAGATTGTTTTATTCCTAGATGTTTAATTCATACATTTCTTGCATATTGCAGACACTAGCCCTGCCTAATATATTTAGCTGGAAAAGTTTCTACCATTTTGTAGGTTGCCCATTCACTTAACTACTTTTTGTAGTACAGAAGCCATCTAATTTTATAAGATGACACCTGTGTACTGTTCACCATTTATCCTATGAGACTAGAATCCCCTTTAGAAATGTGTTACCTATACTTACATCGTTAAACACATTCCTTATTATCATCTGGTAGTTGGAGAATTTTGTTTTCTTCTATCAGAAGATAACTAGTTTTCCTATAACAATGTATTTAAGAGGATATCTTTTCTCCAATATGTGCATTTGGATTTTTTAAAAAAATATTGGTGTAGTTGGGTAGTATTAAGATCAATCCACGTGAGTCTATTTAATAGGTAATAGAGAATTATTAAGATATAAATTGAGGAAATAAACTCACAAATTCAAAACAGTAAACAGCTGAAGTCATCCTCTTCGTGACAGGGAGCAAATCTACCTGGTGGTTTGATCAGATCAGGAAGCAGGCAGCAGGGAGAGGGACTCTTCTCCCTTACCTTTTAAGAGGCCATGTACAATGGCAGGAAGCACCACCTCCTTCAGGCCCTATAGCCCAAGGTCATCTGTGGAGCAAATACCACCCCATTTCTCCTTTTTGTGTAAATAAGAAGGTTCTAAACTTAATACAAACAATGTACAATAAGAATGATTATCAAGTATTGTCCGGGAAAAACAAAGGGTGATAATATAAACAAAAATGAAACTACAACCAACAAGAACAACATCAAAGAAGAAAAACATGCTAGATGTCCAGAAATGTCCAGATCATAGGGAAATGGCAAATTACTGAGATTACTCCAATAGCTATGTCCTATCCTAAAGATTCTAACTCTAGTACTTAATATGTTCTAGCTAAGGTAAGAGAAGATGGTAACTGTAACTATCTAGACTTCAACTCCATTGGGTAAAGACCTGAGAAGGAATATAATAATATCTGAGAAAACAGAAAATGCAAGCAAGCGATTTCTGAAATTCTTGCAAGAATAGACACAGAGAGCTGGCAGCCTGGACAGTCACCTAAAGTCTCTCAGCATGATTGGAGCATCCAATTTGGCTACAGGCCTAGAATATCTCACAGACCATTTTCAGAAGCAGTTTTGAAAGACCATCTTACCCTGTCTTGGCAAGGTTCAGTAGTAACTTTTCCTTGTGTCAGCAGTCAAGGCAAGGGCAGTTCTTTGCCCAGCAGGCCATTTATGCCAAGAATAAGACAAACTTCAAACAGAAATGTCTTAGAAGCCCAAGATTCTCTCAGGATCAGATTGGTGCTGCCAAAAGCAATTGTGTCTCATGTCAACAGAATTATAAATTATCAAAACATTTAAATGCCATATTCTCTAGGTCTATGAAGTGTTTAAAGATTATCTGTCTGACATATGTTTCTGTAAATCTGGAGAGCCTAACTAACATAACTATAGAAATGACAAGCATGGGTGACTATAGTTCTGTAAGTCCTATCTACCTAAATAACCTAAGAACTAAGGCTTCACATAAACAAGGTAAACAGTCTATAAGCACATGTACCATATAAGGACAATGACTTCAAAATTGTGACAATACACAAAATATCTTAGAGGTAGAAATGTGTAATATGCAATATGACAACAATATCCTTAATATGTATCAATACGTAAAATATCCTAAACAGAGGTAGGACATACATACAGTATGGCAAATATAATTTTAAATTTGTTTCAATATACAAAATATTTCAAAGAAAAGTAGAAATATATGTATAATACAACAAATATAGTTTTGTATTTGTATCAATATGCAAATTATCTTAAATATAAGTATAAGAATAGTTTACATTTGTATCAAATATACAAGAATCCATAGCAGTGCAAATTATCCAAGGCTGATAGTCTGCTAAATCAGTTTACTAGTAGATACAACAATGTACCTTAATATACTATACCTATATATTCCCTTTTTGTTTTCTAAAGGAGAATACTGAGTCTAAATTGTATAGTTCCACCCCAAACCTATAACCATGCATCCATAACCCTGAGAAAAATGAAACCTTTGGGAGAGGGGTGTCATTTTCTTAGAATTACTTACTGCTGTTTAGGGGGCAATGGTATCTCTGTGGGGTCCTATAAGAAAGCTTAGATGGTTAGGTCTCAAAAGGACTAGCTGTAGAATCTGCAGCCAGTCTCAAAGTAATGGGTAAGATTGAAAGTCTGGCTAGAAGTGTAGTATGATGGACCATCTCATCTTGGAACTGTTCTGAAAAATTATCAGTCCAAGGCTGATCATTGAGTAATGTTCTTACTTAAAATGGCATCATTCTGGACCAAGTAGAGTTGTTGTTGTGTGCCAGGTCTGCTGGCAGGTAGGGCTGAGGAAGGACCAGTCCAGCCAGTCTCTTCCTGGGGCTGAGTGGGATGGTGAGCGTTGATGGCCCAAACCTCCCCTATTTCCCAGAGAGAAGCACACTGAGCCAGGAGTCTTGTCAAAGCAGGATCTCGTTTTATTGCATCAGGCACGGACTTACATAGGGTGGAGTGAAGGGGGCAGGGGCCTTAGGGTGGCTGGAGATGGGGGTGAGGGTTGAGGGCCAATGATTATGTGCCACCACAGCAGTTGTTAGGTAGAGGCAGTTCTGGTTCAGGCTATGCTGACTCACTTATATGTGGAAGTCATGTCCAAAGACAGGTCGCCAAACTTGAGCTAGGCTTGGGAAGTTACACTGGGCCTCATGAGGCCCNAAATCTCCCCCTTTTATTTTTGTAAGACATGGCCCCTGTCTTAGNTTGTCTCCCACCTGGAGATCTTACCCATCATTGAATACCAGGGATCTTGAATGAGGGGCAGGGCTTGCTCCATGGCCTGTCTTAGGTCGTCTCAGCCNGTCTGAGANCTTACCCNTCATTGGCCAGGTGGAGAGCAGAAGAAGGGCATTCATAAGAGGATACCTAGTCATACGAGGGACCAGACTCCTGAGTGACTAGCCTTTGATAATGTATTTTGACCTGGTTTATTTTGACCACCTCTAGCCTTTGGTGGATAAATTGTGTGATCTTATTGAACACA
>LZPO01017854.1:31050-41061 GCA_001675575.1 Neotoma lepida | reverse complement strand
GTTGTCTCAGCACAGCCCTAAGAAGGTGCAGCACCTGTCAGGAGGTATCCAGAATGTGCAGTTTGTTCACAGAATAGCTAAGAAGAAGAAAAAGGAGAATGCTAGCCTCCCTCTGAAGTTTTTCCCATGTTAACATCATGCTTGGGCTCTGCATGAATATCCTCAGTCAGCTGTGCTGTCTGCATAGTGACAAAAGCTTATTAGAGAGACCTTAGCATCCACTGAAGGACAATCTCAGGCCACAAATTCCCTCATGTTTTAGAAAAGCATCGACAAAAACTTCTCACTGTCCTCAGATGGCATGGCTAATGGATGGTATGTGTCAGCTAGCACAGAACAAATGGTTCTGATACCGTGAGAGATTGACGTCCACTGAACATCTCATTTTCTAACTACAGGAAATGCTAATAAGACTGGTTGAACCCTTAGGTGAAAAGTCCACGTCTGTTGGAAATACTAACAGTTCTGTGAAGTCTCCAATAAGGCAAACCATATCACTCGATGATAGACATGTTTCTCATACTTTCCAATTAGAAATGACTCTGAAAGAATACACAGAAAGAGCAAGACAATTTACACTTATGTAGACTCATCCCATTTCTTCATCATGCAACACTGGCCTCTCACATCAGGAAGATTAAATAGAATATACATATCCTTTATACACATTTTCTTCTCTCTCTGAGTATACATGAGCTTGTCCTTGCTTCAGTCCTCAAGTCCACACGTGGTTTTGGGCATTATCTGCACAAGAGTCCGTTTTGGACTTGTTTCTTGCTTAAGGTATGTTTGGGGTCTTCTCTTAGTCTTTCCAGATATCCGCATACACCACAGACTCTGACTTATTAATCTTGCCACTGTAATGTCTGCCAGAGTGGTCTAATTGTGCATATATGACTGGGCCCCAGTGTAATCCCGTTTCGAGTGCTTTCTTTTGTAGAGGACAACCAGAACCAGGTTGATGAGCAGAGTGAGGCCAAGGACCATGGCAGTAACAGTGCCTACCACCACCCAAACCAGGAACACCAACAAATTGTCTANTTCCACCACATGGAGCCTAATATTCCCAGGCCGGACAACGATATCAGGAGGATTTTTGACATCAGAGATACAGGTGCCGTTGTGAACAGACTAAATATTCTCTATACTGATTGATGCATCTTTCTTGTCAAGGTCCCCAGCCCAGGTGACTCAGTCTTTAAATGGTGGATAATCCCCCATGTACACTTGTCCTTGTGAGTAGTGGAAAAACGACACTGCACTGTNAGTGCCATCTGGCTGGAAGCTCCAGGAGACTGTGGTCAACCATCCGGTTGTATTAGGAGAATGGAATGTACATGTCAGCTTCCCTTGTGTCCCATTCACCACAAATATTTCTTTGGGAGTATGTACCTCCAGGGCTGATATTCTAGCTGTGAACAGCCTGAGCATCGCAGCCAGCACCGACCACAGCCAGCGCTGGCGAGCCGGGGCTACCATCAGAGCCAAGGCTCCCACAGCCTCTGCCATCCTGCTCCCGCCACTCTGTTTGGCCCTGGTCCCCGCAGCGGTCAGCTTGCTCTGTCTCAGACCCCACAGCTCCAGGTCCTGGCTGCGAGAGTGATGATAGATCCACACCACTGCTCCACACCACCGATACCCCGCTCCCGGCCCCCTGAATTACTTTATTAATGGCTCCTAGATATGTCAGCTTTCTCCATTAACCNATGTCTTTTTAATAACAAATACAGGAGAATTTCAAGGGCTGGTAGATTCTTCAATATGTTGAGCATTTAACTGCTCCTGAGCAAGCTGTTCTAAAGCTTGTCATTTCTCTTGTGTCATAGGCCATTTTCCAACCCAGATATGTTTATCAGTTAGCCATTTTAAAGGTATAGTCATTGGTGCTTCTGAGAGTTAAATAGCAGCTGTGCTCTGTTTATTCACAGCCTGAATACTTGGAAGATGTTTTCTTATAATCTCTTATAATATTATTCCCACAAATATGAATTGTTATATATTCCACTTCTGAGATTAGAGGAATTTTAATCTGGGTATTCTATTGCTGTAACAGATCTCAGCCTCAAAGAGTCACTGCTACATTCACCTCATATAGCTTCAGCCTTCCTCTTTGTCCTTCTGGCCCTATGCATTCAACCAACCTCAAACTTTGTTTTACCTGAGATAGGGTTCCAATCCATAGAAATTGGACCTCTTGAAGAAGTCCAACTCGGGTGCCATGATTTTGGTGAAATTATAGTCACATCCTCAACCTGTGTCCACCAGTCCTTCTAGGACAATACTGTTAATTGTTATATGTTAATGGTCTTTATTCATTTATGGAAGTCTTCCAAAATATTCATTTTATGGTATTTTANGGAATTTTTGTTCCATCTGTCAAAGTTGTTCTATCATCCAGTGCAGTATCATTCTTTACATTAGGCACTGGGTTATTTAATTGTCCTGGGAAGGAATGTTCTCTACAGTTATTGGAAATGTTTGGACCACATTTTATTTGGGGTCCTGCAAGAGGCCCTCTGATGCATTTCTCACTGCTAAAGGGTTGCCTCATATGTCTCTTGTTGATCTGCATCCAATATTGGCCTTTGCCACATCTTCTGTATAATCCAGAAAGTTGGAGTCTCCTGCTTGAGTTATTTCTAGAAGAAGCCTATTGAAACTGCTGAATTTATTCCTAATAACACAGAATTAACTTCACTATACAATTACAGGAAATCATCAGAAATAGGGAACATTATATATATATATATATATATATATATATATATATATATATCTCACATCAGATCCCATATGGGTCTGCCTGGTCCTCTAGTACAAGGTAATGATGAGTTTGATCAGTTATTAATAGGTAATGTGCTAGAAGCCTCAGAATTTCATAAGAAACACCATATAAATAGCAAAGATTTGAAGGATTTCTCCATCACTTGGCAACAAGCCAAGAATATTGTAAAAAATCTCCAATGGTTTTTGCACAAAATATTGGCACATGGTAGGGCTGTTTAACATTCCCTGAGGGAGGACCTTCCATTGCTATCTCTTGACTGGCTTGGAATTGCTATAATTAAGTACTGTTCTCTCTATCATTTTCTTGTAAAGGTATGGTAAAGAAATAGTCTTTTAAGTCAGTAACTCTTATAGGTCGTTCTTTGGATAGCAGAGAGGGCAAGGGCATCCCAGTCTGTAAGGAGCCCATAGGCTAAATTACTTTATTAATAGCTCTCAGATCTGTCAGCATTCTCGAATTACCTGACCTTTTAAAAATAACAAATACAGGAGAATTCCAAGGGCTAGTAGATTCTTCAATGTGTTGAGCATTTAACTGCTCTTGAACNAGCTGTTCTAAAGCTTGTAGCTTCTCTTTTGTCAAAGGCCATTGCCCAACCCTAACAGGTTTATTAGTTATCCATTTTAAAGGTAGGGCTGTTGGAACTTCTGAGGGTTCAGTAGTAGTTGTGCTCTGTTTATGTACAGCCTGAATGGTTGGTGACTGTTTTTTTTTTATATAGCATGTTATGACATTATTCCTAGAAACATGCATTGGTCTGTATTCTCTTTCTGAGATTGTAGGAATTTTAATCTGAGTATTCCACTATTGTAACAGATCTTGGCCCCAAATATTCACTGCTACATTTGCCACATATGGCTTCATCCTTCCCCTCTGTCCTTCTGGCCATATGCATTCAACCCATCTCGAACTCTGTTNTATCTGAGATAGGGGTTCCAATCCCTAGAAATTGGACATCTACCTCTTAAAGAGGCCAATTCAGATGCTATGATTTTGGTGTAATTATAGTTACATCCCCACCTGTGTCTATCAGGCCCTCCAGAACAATGCCATTAATTTGAATTCTAAGCTTTGGGCTTTGTTCATTTATGGAAGTCTGCCAAAATACTCATTTTATTGTGTTCTTTGGAACTTTTGATTCATGTATCAGAGCTGTTCTATTGTCCAGTGCAGTATAGCTCTTTACATTAGATAATAGGTTATTTAATTGTCCTAGAGAGGAAATTCCTCCACAGTGGCTGGAAATGTTTGGACCACGTTTGATTTGNGGGACTGCAAGAGGCCCCTTCAGTTGTTTCCCGATGGTAAAGGGTTGCCTCATATATCTAGTATTGATCTGCACTCATCAGTCCAATATCGGCCTTTGCCGCATCTTCTACATAATCCAGAAGATTGGGGTCCCTGTTTGGGTTATTTGTAGAAGGAGTATTACTTCTATGAGGACCCCATGTACAAGTTTTACTTATATGACCTTATGTACCATATTTAAAGCATTTGGTACCCCAAGGCCTTCTTCCACCTCTGGGAGTTGTCTCTCCTATACAAGCCTCATTACTATAGTTAAGAGACTCAACACCATTAATATATTGAATCCATTCTTTCAAAGGAGCTGATCTGACCTTTAATCTCATAAGTATTCTTTTGCATTCTGTGTTAGCATTGTTAAATGCCAAGGACTCAGTTAATATTTGTCTTAATTCTTTTTCTGACACAGCTTTCCTTGTAGCTGTGGTCAGCCTTTGTAAAAAATCAGTGAAAAGTTCTTGCAGTCCCTGGTAAATCTCTGTATATTTCTCAGTTGGTTTTCCTGGTTCTAGAATTTTTTCCCAAGCATTTAGAGCTGCTGTACAGCATTGCTTCTAGGAACACCCTGTGTACAATTTCTTCTTATATGACCTTGTGTACCACAGTTAAAACATTTGTTACATTGATGCCTCCTTTCACCTTTGGAAATCACCTCTCATATCCAACCCTCATTAATTAAGAGACTCAATACCATTTGTATGTTGAATCCATTCTTCCAAAGATGCTGACCTGACTTTTAGTGGTGTAAGTATTCTTTTGCATTCCGTATTAGCATTATCAAAAGCCAAAGATTGAGTTAATACTTGTCTTAATTCTTGGTCTGATACTGTCTTGTGTATAGCCTTGGTCAGTCTTTGTAAAAAATCAGAAAATTGTTCTTTTGACCACCTTTGAATATACCTCAGTTGGTTTCCCTGGTTCTGGAATTTTTTTCCAAGCATTTAAAGCTGTTGTATGGCATAGGGATAATGTATGCTCATCAAATGTAGCTTGTGCATTTATATCAGTGAAACAGCCCTCACCAAGAATTTGATCTTGGGAAATCTCAAAACCTCTGGCCTTATCTTTTTGTTCAAGGACGTTACCCTCTTCTCTTAACCAGCTTTCCATTGTAACTGCTGGCTGTATTTAAATACAACTGAGATTAACTGATTCCAGTCATTTGGTATGTTTCTATTTGTAGAAGACCACATATTTAATATTTGTTTCACATATGTTGAGTGTATTCCATAAGTAATGACTGCTTCCTTAAATTTTTTAAATCTCTCATATCATAGATTGCCAGATATATTCTACATATTCTACAGAACATGTATCATCTGCTGGATTTTCATGGATGGTGACAGTCTAAGCCATTTTATAAGAGCCATCTGGCAATGTTATTACTTATATGGCTTTGCCCTTCTGCTNATTAGTTTCTTTATTATCCTTAATGAGAGACTCCTCTGGAGCTTGAAATTGATTAACTATTGCCTATTGCAGTGTTTGAACCTCCTCTGTTGTAAAGGATTCTAGAGATTTCATGGAATAATACAATTTTATATGTTCATCAGAAACATACGATTCCAAAGACATTATTCTATCAATTAGTGATAATCTTTCATCCTTAGAAATTATCTGAATGGCATTAAAATTGCTCTGAAGAGTTATTGTTTTATCCATTAAGTATTCATATTTATTTTCATTAAATTTAAATCTGGTTGTCCAGTTAATATTAACAGACTTATGTTCTTATGGCAATTTAGCAGATTCCAAAGAAAGAATGCATCTTTTTANGCCCTCGTTATCACTCTGCAAAGCCTAAAGTTCATGTGGTAAATTAGCAGATTCCATAAAAAGAATCCTTCTATTTAAGTCCTGATTACCACTTTGTAACGCTTGTATCAGTTCTATTAATGTCTCATTTTTGCTGTTATTATTAAGCCAGTTTTTCAATGATATGAAGTGAATCACTATGATAATTGCTAGTATGATAAACATTATATAAGTCCCAGGAAGGTCGTATATGTCTTGTAAAGTTTCATTCATAGTACAAACAAAAAAGTTTTAAAATTCCTGAGTGGTGATGTAGTGGGCAGCAGTTCCAGCAATGACCTGGAAGCATAGCCTTACTGAGGCTTCCAGTAACTGCCATGCCTACCTCGGACCTCCCCCCAAGGGCGGAGCCTAGAGAGGAGCCGTTAAGAATGAGGAGCCATTAAGAAGAAAGTCAGTCCGTGCTGGAGCTCTTGTTCCTGGATCATGAACGTTGGAGGGTGGACTAAGCAGAGTTCTCCAGAGAACACCGCTGGACTGCACCTCACCTCTCCTGGACCCTGTGACCTACCCCTTTACTTACTGTAAGTTGCCCTAAATCCCTAAATAAACCTTCAGTTAACTACGTGGAGTTGCCTTAATAATTTCCCCCCATTATTTGGCGCCCAACGTGGGGCAAACTCCAAACGCCCGGGTGGCTTCTACCCACGCCTCCATGGTGTCAGAATTTTGTCAGCATATTGTCTGCTATTTTTTGAGAAATATTCAAAATTTGTAAAGAAAAATTTTATTAATTTGTTTATTTCTTAATTAGTTTAAGTAGTAAAATTATCAAGTAATTTTATCTCAGATGAAATCCTTGAGAGCTGGTCCTAACAGTCCTAGGTGTTCCAGATGGCCCAGTTTTTGCGATGGTTTTTGGGTGTAGTAGTAATGTTTGGCCAGCAGGTGTCACAGGTGTAGGTATAGCAGGTCTGGTGTGAGCTGACTCAGCTTAATGAGTTCTGTGAATCAAACTAACCCAGGCAACCCCTACCCATGACTACTGGGCAGAGCTGCCAGGATCATAACAAATAAAGCAATACACCAAACAATTAGAAGCACTGCCTGGGACACTGCAGGGCTTGCTCCACATGCCACAGCAGCTGTGCACAAAATAGTAGTGGCAGGAGTTTCAAAAGACGGAGTTAGCAGNAGCTACACACAGTTTTAAAAGAAAAGGAACAGTCTGCTGGTAGTCTCTAACCAGGCAGGGGTCTGTGACCCAATCAGGCTGCTACAAGCACAGAAATAAAAAGGCAACTAGCATGGACACCTTTCTCTCTGAAGTGGTGCTCTATCTACNTCAGAACACACATGCTTCTGGCAGTGATTACAAGAACTGCTGCCTGCTGCATGAGCTGCCTGGCCTACAGGCTCCCTGCACAGCCACTGTATGCAGGTAGTCACCTGAGCAGGGTCAGGCAGTTCCTGGGGAGTTTGGGCTGCACGTGGGCTCTACAGTGTGGAGAAACTCACCAGCAGCCACCCACATGCGTTAGGGTTTGGTCACGCAAGTAGCCCCTGTAGGGGCATGTGGGGCTCATATCTATATGATTGGGACCAAGCAGTTTGGGGGTGCTAGCAAGGCAGGCTTGCAGTGAGCACACGAGCCTCTAAGCAAACCTGCCACCATTGCCAAGGCNACTGTGGGCAGGAGCCACAGGGAGTGTGGGGTCTTTTTGTCATGTGGATGCCACTTATTAAGATCAATTTATATAAGTCTATTTAATGAGTAATAGAGATTTATTAAGATATAAATTGAGGAAATACACTCAGAAATACAGAACCAAGTAAACAGCTGGCCATCNTCTGTTCTGATCGGGAACAAATCTATCTGGTGGTTCAATCAGACCAGGAAGTGGGTGCAGGGAGAAGGGACTCATGAGCCTTCTCCCTTACCTTTTAAGAGTTCATGTACAATGGCAGAAAGCACTGCCTCCTTCGGGCCCCATGGCCCAAGGTTATGGGTGAAGCAAATACCACTANAGGGTAGACTTACACTTTAAGTCTGTATTTTTTCATAAAAGATTTCAGTGTTATTAGTCCTCCACATCACACAGACTGCAGAATCTTTACTCCTTTTGCTATTATCCAATGTCTAGTTCACTTTTGGTCAGCACCAGTTTTGGCCTTTGTGTAGTCTATGACCATTGTTCTGTTTTTGTTTTCCTTTTGTTGTGTTTCAAAGGTCTTTTTCTCATCATAGAAGCCTTCAACATGGTGACTCATTTATAATCCCAGTATTTAAGAAGCTGAGGCAAGATGACTGCCTCAAGTTTGAGTCTGTTATTGGCTAGAATGAGAACATGGCTCTCAAAAAGAAGCAAGCCAGGAGTGGTGACTTCCTGCTCAAGCTGACATCATGTACTATTTTGAATTGTACTGAGGAGATTGATTATGTTTGTTCCTGATTTTAATGGGAATGCTCTGAGTTCATTCACTTAGCATGAATCAGCTATAATTTTGTCATATAGCCTTTTTATTTCTTTTCTGGAGCTGAGGACTGNACCCAGGGCCTTTCACTTGCAAAGCAAGCACTCTACCACTGAGCTAAATCCCCAACCCCTGTCATATAGCCTTTATCAAATTGTTTCTATCCTTTGTCTTTCTAAGTTTTTGGTCATGAAGGGAAATTAATTTTTTTTAAAGTTTTGTGTATCTCTCTGTGTGTGCAGTTTTTGCCATAATTGTATAATCTCTGTCCCTGACAAAGTTCATGGAATTTCTTTTATTCATTAATGTATATAGCACCATCTTTGCATGCCTGGAATTAAGCCAGATTGAACAAGGTGAAGGATTGCTATGATTTGTTCATCAATTCTGTTTGGAAGTAAGGATTTTGTTTTGTTTTTTGTTTGTTTTTGTTTGTTTTATTTTGTTTTGAGAACTTTGGCATGTATGTTTATCAAAGAGATAAAGAAAATTATACTTTAATTTTCTTTTTTACTGTGTCTTTATTAGGTTTAAGAATCAGGATAATACTGGCTTTGTTGGGGGAAACGGTTTGGAATCTTTTCTTTTCTGGGCTCCAGTATACTTTAAAGAGTTTTGTTATTAGTTCTTATTTGTATGTGTGCTAGAATTCTGGTTATTTTACTTCATGTTGGTTTAACTCTGTAGGACCTTTATGTCAACAAATTTGTCTATTTTTGTCATTTTTCCTCTTTAGTAGAATATAAACTTTTGAAGTTTATTGTCATGATTCTCTGAATTTTCTCCTGTCTATTGCAATGTCTTCATTTTCTCTAATTGTGTTAATTTAGGTCTTCTTTCTTCATTAATTTGGCTAATGGCTTGTCCATCTTGTTTATCTTTCTAAGAACCAACTNTATTTCCCTGATTCATTTTTTAAANTTTTTTTGTTTTGTTTCTTTCTGCCTTGTTCTTCATAATTTCTTCCCATTTAGTGATTGGGAGTTTGAGATCTTCTTTTTCCTATGCCTCAAGATATACTATTCCATTGTTTATTTGATATCTGTCTGATTCTTTTGAGAAACTTTTATTGTTTAAATATGTGTATATATGTATGTGTTTTGTGACTATAAGTGCATGTGTGTGTGAGTGGCTAAGAAGGCCAGAAGAGNACCTTGGAGCCCTTTGAGCTGGAGTTATGTGCAGTTCTGAGCCACTCCCCGTGGGTGTAAGGTAACAAACTCAGATTCCCTCAGTTCTTAACCACTGAGCCCTCTCCTGCCACTGTTTAGATTTTTAATGTTGTCACTTAAGGTGATAAATTTCTCTGTTAGGTCTGCCTTCATTATAATGCATAGATTTCCATATGTTATATGCTAATTTTCTTTAAGTTGAATAATTTGATGTCTTCAGTGATGCATTCATCAAACAATAGTGTGTAATTTCATCTCCATAAAATTTTTATGTTTCTGATAATGTCTGCTATCTATTGTTAGTCTCTTTTCATAGTGATCAGATAGAATACAAGGAATTGTTTCAGTTTTTCTGTATGTGTTGATACTTGTTTTGTGTCCTCATATATGACCTTTTAAAGTAATTTCAATGAGCTATTGAGAAATGTGTATATTCTGCTGTGTTTCAGTGGAATGTTTTGAATTTGTCTATTAGGTCCATTTGATCTATGGTGTTCTTAATTATAGATTTTTCTT